>PVIR01022932.1:0-27806 GCA_004026965.1 Petromus typicus | reverse complement strand
CCTCAAGGTATGTCCATTTAAGTAGAAATGATTCAAACTTATCATTTTTTATGGCAGAGTAATACTCCATTCTGTAGAAGAACCACAGCTTTTTTATCCAGTCTCCAGTTGATGGACACTTGGGTTGTTTCCAAGATGTAGCAATCACAAATTGAGCTGCTATAAACATGGGTGCACATATGTCACTGTGATATGAGTCTTTTAATTCTTGTGTGTATATACCTAGCAGGGCGATGGCTGGGTCAAATGGGACCTCTAATCCTAGCTTTTTGAGGAATCTCCAAACTGATCTCCACAGGGGTTTATGAGTCTACAATCCCACCAACAGTGGAGAAGTGTTCCTTCTCCACAGCTTCACCAACATCTGCTGTTGGCTGAATCTGAAATGGCAGCCATTCTATGTGGAGTGAGATAAAATCTCAGTGTTGTTTTCATCTGCATCTCACGAATGACTAATGATGTTGAGCATTTCTTCATATGCTTCTTAGCTTCTCTTACTTCTTCCTCTGAAAAATATCTGTTCATTTCAGATGCCCATTTTTGAATTGGGTCTTTAAATTTGGGTGGGATGATTTTTTTGAGCTCTCTATATATTCTTGATAGTAGCCCTTTGTCTGAGGAACAGCTGGTAATGATTTTTTCCCACATTGTTGGTTGCTTTTTTGCTCTGTTGGTGGTTCAATCCTAGCTTTTTGAAGAATCTCCAAACTGATTCAAGTGAATTTTCTCTTGTACACTCATGCATATACACATATGCAACTCGAATGAGCTTTCTCATTCCAATTCCCCAGTGAGCTTTAGATGGTTATAAAACTAACAAAATCATAGTTAAGTTTTATAACATTTAACTGTACTTATAGAACTATGACTTTGAAAACTACAGTAACAACTTAATCTCTGTGAGTGCTCCTATTTGCTTTGCTCTCCTACCACTGCAGGTATTGCTTACCTCCCGCAGTCAAATAATAATTTACTTGAGTAAAGATGAAAGAACCTCAACTGCTTTTCCAAAATTAGAACTAGAAAGCTGCTCACTTTATCTGACAGGCAGCATGATTTGATAAAGCGTATTGTTTGCAAATTTTACCTCTTCCTCATCCAAGGAAGTCATAACATTTGTTGTTCTTATTCTTTCCATGCAAACATCTTCATCTTCTCTTTCAGGCTCTTCTGGGTTTGGAAAGACATCATTGTTTCTTGGAGAAATTCTAAAATCAAAATGGCATAATAGTGATAGGTTTCCAGCTGAAAAGCTCCTAGCAAAAGTAATGAATTCTCTGTGAACTTCAATCAGTTATTTGACTAGATTAACAAGAAGCACAGCAGAATTTTCATTTTTAAACTCTGCCATTCATCTTTAGAACAGCTCACTTACTATCAAAGAATCAAATGATATTACTCTTTAATTTTTACCTAAATTTAATTCTCTGGACATAGAGTTTTGAAGCAGTGTTTCATGAGAAGGATGAATCAAAACACCCAAAGTTAGAGATGTCCCAGAAAACTTCCTGATCACATTCTAATGTCTACTGTTATTGAATAGGATCACTTCTTGGGAATTTGTGTCAGAATCACTCTTCCCTCACTAATTCTTGTTTTTTTTTTATCACCCATCCATTGAATCCTGCTAATTTCTACATTTCTCCCTTGGGCCACCTCAAATAAATGCAGTTATTTGATTTTATAAAACATGTTTTACATTCTACTCTACCCTCCGCATCAAATTTGAGCCTGATGTTCATTTTGGGTGGTAGGTTAGGTGTTCCAGACATACTTAGATTTAAACTTGTATCATGTAACTCTCAATACCTTCTTATTCTTCCCTATTTAAGACCCTCTGGCATGTAGTTTGAATTTTGTTTTTCATTATTGTACAACACACATACCTTCAAATTCATTTCAGCTGCTCCCTCCCAGCTACAGAAAAAATACATGCATCACAAACTTTGTCTTACTGCTCACATGTTATTTACTTCATGGATTGGCTACACATGTATAATTGCTTCCCTGTACTTGCATGTTAAAGATTCTACTCCTTAGATATAACTTTCCTCAAGGATGCTAGTAATAACACAGTCTTAAATTTTATTCTTTTGTCTGTGCTAATGTGTTCTCTCACTAGACTGTTGTATACACAATCAGTACAATTCATACTCCTTTACTGCATTTACAAAGTCTTTTAAAATCTTGGGTAGGTAGTACTTATAAAAATTAATTTAGACATATTAAAATATCTTTACAGAATATTAAATAAAACAAAATTCTGTTGATTTTTATCAACCTGAATACAGGGTCCTTTCGCAATGACTTCTTCCTAATGTGTCTTTCCAGACATCGTAGAATAAAAAGGAAAATGAAAAACTGGATGTAAGGCTAGGAGAAAAGAATGACAATCAAAATTAATATCGTCATAAATGGAAGTATTTCAATACTGGAGGTGACTTAAGGAGGTGGATCACTTGCTATGATTGTGACAATATGTAATATTATATTTCATAACATTCCACAAAGCTGAAAACAATCTAATATTCTGTGAAACTCTTAAAGTTACTTTGTCTGCTACTTAGAAAAAGCTTTAGGAAGCAATACTAAGTCATACCAAAACTACTCAGGCTATTAGGAATCATACTTCACCCTTGGGACCCCATGACTACAGGAATGATGATTTTGATCAAAAAGTCATTTTGTGTGTCTGTTTTCCTTCATAGTCATTTTTAATTAGATGCAATTCAGAGAAACTCAAACCATACAAAGGCTGGGTCCTGTCATGAACGATGTGGAAAAGGAAATGTCTTCTTACTATTAGCAATGCCAGAAATACAACTTGAGATTCTGAAGCTCCTAAGTAATCCACAGAGTCATAAGAAATCTGCAAAATAAAGAGAAAGCTACTTACACAAAGCTTCCCTTTAAGTGGCCTGGCCACCATTTTACCGGATTTCCCTCACACATCAGCAAAGCGAATTTCTGACTGTGCAATATATGTTCCTTTCTTCCGAGGTGTCTCAGTCAACTTGTCTATAGGGTAAAGTTCTATTACATGTGGCACTATGTGTTAGCAGGATTCTGGGTAACACTGGCCAGCTTTGCTGAAGCATAGCTAATTCTGTCTTAAGATAACCCTTTCCTCCAGCTTCTGTCTTTCTCTTCCCATTTATGCTCCATTTCTGTATTCTTCCCTCAAAATCCCTATAACCATATTTTTGTTTTCATCGTATATCTGCTTTTGAGAATAATCACAATACTTCTTCAAATCAACTCCATCACTGAGAGTTCCATACACACGTGGGCTGGGGATTTAGCTCAGCGGTTCTGGCACCTGTCTTGCAAGCGCAAGGGCCCAGGTTCGATTCCCCGGTAATCACATATAATACTGGGCGAGACTCACCCCAGCAGCAACCAGTACCACATACCACAGTGCCAGGCATGGTGGCTCACACCTGTAATCCCAGCACTCGGGAGGCAGAGGCAGGAGGATTGCTGTGATGTGAGTTTGAGGCTGAGCTTAGGGCTAGCCTGAACCACAAAAGTGAGACCCTGTCTCAAAAAACTAAAAAAAAAAAAAAAAAGAGTTCCATACACATGTATAAATGATCTTTCCAACAGTCCTCACTAAAGGATACTTAACTTCATTGTGAATAAAAGGTAAGAGAGTCAGTTGTATTCATTGACTTTTATTCTTCCAAGACTTATTTCTGAGAAAATTTAAACCTCCTGCAGTAAATCTGTCAGTGTCACAGCCATCCACCATCTAGAAAAGATTTTGTTTTCCACATTGGTGGCTTGTTATGACACTAACATCATTTAGGCTGACTTTGTTCTCCTGTGTCTCCGAAGAGTACTTCTGAGAGTTGTATTCCATTCCACAATGAGCTTATCACCCCCTCATCCCTGCCCTCTCTGCTATCAAATTTTACTTTTCCAGATTTTTGAGTTTCTAGTGTTCTTACTCCATACTTGACTCCATCAAGCTTTTGCCACTCTGTCACTCCACCCATGTCCTTAATCTGTGTCTTTCTGAGCTCAGATGTCAAGGTCTCTTGTTCAAATCTTCTTTATGCAGAATTACATCCTTCTTTCCTTTGCTATATCAGACTCACATAGCAACTTTTCACCTTCGATTGAGCCCAATTCTCTATTTGCCATAAACTACCCGTAAAGCAGACTGTCAGACAGAGCCCCCCCCCTTTGCTGACTGTGCTTAAAAAGTAGGATAGACTTTCAGTGGAATAATCCTACTGACCCCACTCTCAGAAATAATTTTTCATATCTTCTATTGTCAGGATCCCAGTCCTGCTCCCATTACTTTACGCTCCAGTAATGATTTCATTTCCCTAATAAAAATGTGCTATTCTCATCTTTCTGCCAGCAAACCACTAAGCCACTTGCCACTATATTTATATACTCTAACAATAATCTTATTTAATAGATGAAATTTTCCTGCCTTGGTGGTGAACATTTACTTGTGCACTTCACTGTATATCCAATATTCTCCTGGCTGTTTTCCATCGACTGTCTATGAAGAATTTTAAACCTAGCATGCCCAAAACTTAGCAGATAAAGCACCTTTCAGTAGGGTTCTCAGAGTGAGAGTTAGCTTGACAACTATGAAATGCCCCTCACCTGGAGTTGCCTTCAACCTTTACAAACCAAGACCTGGCTTAGCTGTTAAACTAGAACATGCCCCTGGCCCACGGTAAGATAACTGGCTTTCTGATAATTGAATTCAAACTTCCTATGGCTAAGGACTCTGTTTATATGTTTGCAATATTGAAAGCTTTCTCTAGTGGCCATATATTTTATGATACTGGAACAGGACTGGAATTACTTACCTCAGAAAAAATGAAGAGGGAACCAATCAGTGTGAAGGGTGGTATTAATACAGTCCAGAAAACCAGGCCCAGAAATCTGTATTCACTTAGATCAGTAGCAACAATTGTGAAGATAGTGACCTAAAACACAAGCACAGCATAGTGTCACTAAAATTTAAGAAGTCCACCATCTTAAGTGAAATAAATCAGACACACAAGTTTAAGTATCAGAATGCTTAGCTGTGGTAGAAACAGCCCAAACACCTATCAACATAAGACAGGATAAAGAAGGTAGTTTTTAAAAAATAAAATGAAATATTATTCTACTATATAGATTGATGAATTTGAGTCATTTATACCCAAATGGATGTACCTTGAGGACATACTCATAAGTGAAATAAATAGGATACAGATGTGTAAATACCATATCATCTCTCTGGTATGAGATACTAATGGTGTAAATGATGTTTAAACTGTATGATAGGCATTGTGAAATAGGAAGAAAATATTCAGAAGGCAAAGGAAAAAGGGGGTAGTGGTAAGTAAAGAAGGGAAAGAAAAAATTGATGGTAAAAAAAGGAAACAAAAACTATGAATATGGGGGTCCCTGGTAGGGAGGGCAGGGGAATCAGAAAAATAAGAATGAAGATGTCTCATCTACTGGAACAAATTTTCAATGTTGGTTGTGATCATAATGTATACATAAAATTCACCAATACAATAATTTTTAAACATATCCGAGTGTTTCTCTGATGTGAGAGACCCAAAGTTTAAGGAGCAGCATACAGGATAGCTATTAGGAAGTAGCAAGAGCTTATTCAAATAGGAAGAATAAAAAGGGAGATGGAAGGGCAGGAACTGGCTACCCTGTGATATTACAACAAAGGGTAATGATTTTGTACAAGGAGGGAGTAATGTTGGAATGCGGGAGGAGGAAATTATAGCACCTTAGTAATATTCTGCTTCTTGATGTGGCTGGTGGTTTTGTGCACACACACATATTTTTACTGTGTCTAAGATAAGTGTACTTTTTGAATGTAAGTTACACTCTTCAATTGAATTTTATTTTTAATAGGTCAGTTTGGTTATTATACAGAGAAGAGTTTGTGGGATGCATATGTAGAAACAGAGAGACCGGTTCTAGATCTCTTGCAATAGTCCAGGTGAGACATGATAAAAGTTTAGAGGCTGGATGTAGTGGTAAAGGTTGAAGAAAAAGCAAGTGGGAAAGGATATATGGAGTGAATGTTAAAAGAGACAGAGAGAGGAAAAAAAGATTTTTGACATGAGCGACTCACTGGCTGGGTTCTACAGCAATAAGGTAACTCACTGAGCAATGAGGAAGCATAGAATTGAAGAGAGGGACATATTTCAGACATGGCATCGTTGAAGTCCGTTTGAAATATTCAAGTGACATTGTAACAGAAGTATGCAGGGAAGAGATTTCTAGTACAGGAGTGTCTGCAGCTCTGGAGATGTGTAGAGATCATTACTCGTAGTTGGAATATATCCTCCCACGGTACACTTTATGTTATGCTCATGGTTATCTTAGACATATGGTTATCATATGCTTATGGTTATCTTAGAGTAATTAGAAATTTTAGCAATATTAATTTTCCATTTTGCTTAGTACAAATATTAAAACACAAATTCCCACAATTATTCAAGAAAGGTTTAAAAATAAAACAATAGGTACAATATATACACTTACAGTTAAAAAGAAAAATGACCAAATGCCACTATTTTTTCTGCCATTGCGAAAAATGAATGAAATCACATACGTCAAGAAAACAAGAGATGAGACATATCCAATACTACACAAGATCTGAAAATAGAAATATTTTAGTTGGGTAAAGTAAATACTGATGAAGAAAGTATCTACATTCATCTCTCAACTCTTCAGAACTGTAAGAAACATAATTTTATGTTCTTTGGTTTACAGTGAACAATCCTATTTCATTGGTGAAAAACCAGTCTAATTAAATTATTTCTTAGTTTTTTTTTACTTACCTGAATTAACAGGTTTTGAATTATGTATACAATCTCTTCGGGGCTAAAAACATAATCCATTATTTGCATCAGAAGGAGAAGCAAGAAGTAGAGGGGAATGTCCACCAGCGCCGGACCAAACCAGTAAGCGGAAGGGTACAGGCCTGCGATCCACAGCTGGGAATGAACTTTTTTCTGATGAAGAAAATCAAGGAAAAATCATTAAAAGGTCCAGAACGCGTTGGGTTTGGGAAAATTTAAATATATGGACACAAAAGTATTTACTTTTGCTGTATTTTTTTCTTAACTGAAATCTTTATTGGTGCATTACATAACACATCTTGATTGTACTTATCAATGAGAATTTGTACCAGCATATGACACAACTTAATTCTCATTTTTTCCCATACCTTTACCCTCTCTACCACCCCACCCCCTAGATACATAAACTTTGTTTCCTTTTTTGTTATAATCTCATTATATTTCCCCTCTTTATTTACCCCTTCACCCTATTTTGCCTTGAGTATTTTTCTATTTCACAGTATATAACTACATTCTAGAACTCATTTATATCTTCATTTTCTCATACCAGAGAAAAGATACGATATTTACACATCTGTGACCCATTTATTTCACTTATGAGGCGTACTCAAGGTACGTCCATTTGAATATAAATGATTCAATCTTATCGTTTTTTATAGCAGAGTAATACTCCATTCTGTAGAAGAACCACAGCTTTTTTTTCCCAATCTCTAGTTGATGGACATTTTGGTTGTTTCCAAGATTTAGCTATCACAAACTGAGGTGCTATAAACATGGGTGCACATATATTCCTTTAATAATTATTATTCTGGTTTGCCAAAATGCCACTCCCACATGCCAGACCCCTGCTTCAAAGATATTAAAAATACTGCAGACCATGTTCATGACATCATTGTCCAAAGGGACAAAGTAGCGATATAACTAGCTAATCTACCATCAGAAGGTAAGTATTTCTGTTCTTTTCTTTGCAAATATACTTTTTGCTCTGACAAAAAGTCATGGAAATTGCACAAAGATTTAATAATGTGAGTTGACAGCTGTCTCTACAAGCCCCGAAATTTATTGTGAATATGAGCAATGCATTTGTAATCAGTATTTTATTTAGAGTTTAAGGATTGGTCATCAATTGGTAATTGACCTAAAAAAATCTTTTGGGGTTGGTATAAGGAAGTCTTCTATCAAACATTACACTTTTCTTACTATTTTTGAGTGAATACAATTTTTCACTATTAGGTTATGAGTATGAGTAGATTTTGATATCATGAACCACAGAAAGCCACCGTGTTACAGTGATTGCCATAACACAAGGTTTTAGAACTTTATCATGGATGGTTTTAACAGTAAAGCATACAAGCAATTAATATTTTAAGTTAAATTGTGTCTACATAAAGATATTTATTAGAAACAATTTGAATGCAAATAAAATGTGTGTTGTAGGAAGGAGAATGCAAATGAAAGAGAAAGGGAAAGAGAATGATAGGACATATTTAGAGAGCTTGATGTTTCCTGCTCATTCATTTTCATAACATGTTGTTATATGGAGTATTACCACGTGACTGGCTTTATGTTGGTTACAGAGCTCTTGTAGAGTTTAAGTTGCAGGGGAAAAGGAGAATAAAAGCAGTGCACATAAATACAGCTACAGATACACTATTAACATTGTGTATGTGTTAAGAATTATGGGGTGGAGACAGAAAAGTGCATGTTTGGGAGGTAACACTTGAGTTAGAATCTGGGCAATTAAGAAGAGTTATGTGCCTGACAAGTTGGAAGTATTCTGTACAGAAACAACAGCAGGAAAGCTGGTCTTACAGCAGGAAAAGGTTGATATTTTGGGGAAACCGGAAAGAAGTTAACAGGGCTGAAGCACTGTGAAGGAGGCAATAGTGACATCAGTCCAAGGGTCAAAGATACAGTTGTTTCCAGGGGTTTAACTGGATATCTGTAGCTTGTTTAACCTGACAACCTCAGCAAGACTGATTCCTATGTTTCAGTCAATAGTAAGCAAAGTAGACCCACTGTTAAGAAGATAAGCAAATGCCAAGTAGGTAGAATTTAGAGAAAAATAATCCACTTTTAATATGTTTTTTTTCCCCACTCAGGAGAATACAATGAATAAATTAAAAAGACACTCAAGTATCAGTACCATGCACAGATTCTTAAAGTGAGCTTGGATGACAGTGATGGGTGTCTATTTTAAGCTCAATGATCAAGTAAAGAAAGTTGGCTAAAATGATTTTTGTGCTGACATCTTAGTGGCAAGAAGTCAAGTATACAAGGAATGGGGGAAGAACTCTTAGGACAGAAAGAAAATCCCAAGTATAATGGTATGTATGAGAACCAGTAGGTGCACCAGGAGACTGCAGAAAAGGTAGAAAGACAGACAAAACATGGATGATGCAGACAATGTAAAATTCAGGATTTAATTCTAGCCTTAAAAGGAAGCTATTGGAGGTCACTAGATAAAGTAATTAGGAGATCTTATTTAAATGTCAGGAAGTTCATTTTGGTTGTGTGAAAGTTGCAAGTAAAGAGACCAATGAGTAGATATTGACATTGTCCAGGAAATGAATACTGATGACTTAGAGTAGGGTGAAAACAGTAGAGCTGGAAAGTAGCAGATGAAATAGGTACATCCGCTCATTAATTCAACAAGAAAGATAAAATACAGACACAAAGGTTAAAAGCAAAATTTCAGGCTGGAGCAACTACGGAAGATACTACCCTTCACTGAAATGGGAGAATTGGGAGAGGAGCAGATTTATGAGAAAAATGAAAGGCTTTCTTTTGGTCAAATTTGAAATATCTATCTCTGACATGTGTGGCAATATTGAGAAGGCTATTGCTGTATATATGGTAATGGAGAACAATGGAAATAGCTGAAAGGGAGACATTTAGCCATGGAAAAGTTATTATATCAGTTCTAAGTGATATTTAGGTATTGTTTCATTCCATCTACACAAAAGCCTACTTTACATAGAGGTAAGTATCACACAGTTTACAAATGGTGAAATGAGGAAAAGAGTTACTGAATAACTTACAAAATTCATATAGACTGATAACAAGAGATAGATTTGAACTCAGAGAGGCTCAACTCAGAAAAGGGAGGAAGAGGAAGACAGTAAAGAAGAAAAGGAGAAAAAGAAGGGCAAGAAGAAAAAAGGAAAAGACAGACAAGAACAGTAGAAGAATGCTGAATAAAGTGAAGGAGGATGAGTATTTTGTGTCTGTCATTGGCAAAATTCCTAAAGACAGGAACATTTTAAGAACCAAAAGAAATGCAAATTAATTCAAGCCTTTCACAGACAGTTTTTGAACTTTCACAAGGTCTAGCATCACAAAACAAGCGTTAGAGGATGATGAGATGTGGAAAAAGGGACAGGGATCTTTTGGGGGCATTAGAAGTACATAGAGGAAGCAAGGACTCTATGATAGGCTTCTGGAGTTTTGTATAAAAGCATCAGAAATGTGAAGCTTCAAAGTGACAATCTTTTTGGACAATAAGAGTGCTGTTGTGGGCTAGTCAGGGCTTTTTAACTGAGCAACTCTATCAACCAAGTCAAAATTAGAGAGAAGATTATATTCATTGGGCATGTGACTGCAGCAGCGGTCAGTACCTGCAAATAAAGCCCCAAGTGAAACAGCTAAAGGTTATCATTCCCTGCTAGTCGTTGATATTCCCCAAGATGCTCTACCTGAGGCCTCATGTTTGTTTTAAAAATCTGTGCTTTTTAATAGTTTGGAAACTATTAATGGATGTTTAATCAATCACTGCGACAAGAACATAAATGAAAAGTATTATAGGCACGCTCATCTCCACCACAAGGGTTGAAGACAAGTTCTCTGGCACTAAAGATATTTGAGAGCTCTGTTGACTCTTCTTACTTTCACATCATCGATGCTGCTCATGGCGATGTAAGGAGTGAAACAGGCAGCTAGCGGTATCCAGAAGAACGCACTGCTCAGGTACCCGTAGTCATAAGACATATGTTCCTGAAATCATGAAGAACACAGTGAGCAGACGGCAATGTTCATTGGGTTCATTTGAGCTGGCTTTGCTAAATTAGCCAGGTAAAGGAGCTAGGGTCACTTCTCAGGGCCTTTCCCAAAGGCAATTTCTTGCCTCTGTTAATTTGCAATCTCATGTTGCAGAAACTTGGACATTTTAAACAAGTATTCTGATATTCATGTATTCTGACGGAGGAATGGGACAGTCCTGCTCTTAAAACTTGTGAAGCACGTGTGAAACATCTGCCATCTGTCTTTATAACCGAAGCACCACACACACTGACTGCGAACATAGCACTGGTGTAATAGAAAAGACATTGTGAATTGCCAGTGAGGGGCTGTCTTGCTGCTCTCAGAAACTGGTGCCAAATAGATTCCATCCAACATTTATGAAAATTCAACCCCCTAGTTAAGCATAATGGCAAAGTGTTAAGTTCCAGTACCTTGAAGGACTTGACATATTATCAAGTAGGTGGATATTAGGAAACAAGAATATTGAGGTTTGGAGAAAGATAGCACACACTCTATACAAAGGTAGTAAGGTACCATTTTTTAAAAAATCAAAATCCTGTACAGATTAAAGAGAACTTTGAGTTTTGTTACAAGCTTAGATTTATGTATAATTAATTGCTTAGCTACAATGCGAGTATCCTAAGTTTTTGGGTCTCATTTCTCCTACCTCCTCGTAAAACTAGTGTCCCTCTGAGATCTTAGAGCACATAAAAACTGTTCAAATGAGGATGTATATGTGAAGATGGGGCCATGAAAGGGGAAGAGAGGACACCAAAGCCTACATTGCTCAATTTATAACTTTGCCAATGGACACCATTATTTATTTTCCTGATGAGGAAGTTCTCTGTGGGAGGGTAAATCACATTTGGCCTCAACAGCCAACCCTTTCCTCACGACCTAGTTCATGAATGACATATTCTGTGCATGTTCACCCATAATTAGAGTTTGTGAGGCTCACACTGAAGAGGAACCACAGAGAGATACTTAGAACTTAGGACATAGGTCAGATGGGGACTCATGGAAGCGGCTGGCTGGTCATACTGTGGGAAATTCAGATAGACAATGAAGGCCCATCTGAGCTACAGTAAACACCATGCTTTGGGGTTTAGGAGAAGGATCTGGCAGAACTGTAGGAGAATGTCAACAGCTGGGTAAGAAGATGGCTGTGGCAAACCAAAAAGAGAAAATTCAGATATGAAATCAAAGTCCTCTGGATCTTTGTGTAGAAAGGATTTTGTAGTCAAGACAACTTTTTTTTAAAACAACTTTTTAAAGGAAGAACCTCACATCATTTGCTCCTTCTCAGGGACACGCTATTCTTGATTATCTAGAAAACTGACTAGTCTACTTGAATATGACTCAGTGAAACACACTGATACCTCGGTGGACTGTAATTTCATCAGCTGTCTGACAATAATAATAATGTCTCACAGACTTGTTGGGATATTTACAGATGTTAATGCAAGGAAACCACAGGGCAAATGTCCTTCTGTTGTAGAACAAAGGGAGATAATGATGTGATATACTTTGGAGTAACATTGCAATTACATTTTCAATTTAAAGACTGGATATTAAATATCACCAAAAAGCTATACTGAGTGTGATAGTGGTTTTTAAATATTTTAAAAGAGTTTTTTCATAAATAGTACATACTAAAATATTTAGAAATAAAGTGACATTGTTTTGGGGATTTACTTCAAAATAGTCTTGAGGCCATATATTTATAATGATTGAGGTTGGCTTATGGTGCATTAGGATGTAATATGTTCTGGTATATGTATATTTGAAGTCTCACATAATGAAAATGTTTCCTAAAAAAAAAAACACCAAGAACCCTTCCTATGTTCCTAATTCTAATTCAACCAGTTCTTTAGTCTGGTCAAAGTTGAATGCCCTCTGGAAGCTGGGGATTTAGCTCAGTGCTTTTGGAGCCTGTCTTGCAAGTGCAAGGACCCAGGTTCGATCCCTAGTTAATCACATACAATACTGGGTGTGGAGACTCACGCCCAGCAGCAATCAGTACCACATACCACAGTGCCAGGCATGGTGGCTCATGCCTGTAATCCCAGCCTTCGGGAGGCAGAGGCAGGAGGATTGCTGTGATATGAGTTTGAGGCTGAGCTCAGGGCCAGCCTAAACTACAAAGCAAGGCCCTGTCTCAAAAAAACAAGAAAGTTGAATGTCTTCTAGTGGAAATTTCTTTTTGGCCTTACTGGAAGGGGAAGCCAGCACTTTCCTGTTGAACTACAACCCAGACCTTTATTTATTTTTTAAAAATTTTGATATAAGTTCTTGCTAAATCACTAAGTTGCCCAGGCTGGGTTCAAACTTATGTTTCTCCTGTTTCAGTCTTCCTGACAGCTAGAAAAATTTCTTTTTAAGTATTCTCAAGGAAAATAATAATGACAACAATAATAATAAGAAGCATAAGTTACTGAGCACTTAAAGTTTTCTATGTTTATGTTCCCTGTCACTTGTTCTTATTTTTTTTTTTAGGTTTTTTGAGACAGGCTCTCGCTTTTTTTGTGGTTCAGGCTGGCCCTGAGCTCAGCCTCAAACTCACATCACAATCCTCCTGCCTCTGCCTCCCGAGTGCTGAGATTACAGGCGTGAGCCACCATGCCCGGCACTGTGGTATGTGGTACTGGTTGCTGCTGGGTGTGGGTCTCCACACCCAGTATTGTTATGTGGTTACCGGGGAATCGAACCCGGGCCCTTGCGCTTGCAAGACAGGCGCCGGAACCACTGAGCTAACTCCCCAGCCCATGTCACTTGTTCTTATAATAATTCAACCAAGTCAGCCTCATCTTCATACTGCCTCACTCAATTCAAGAGAAATTTTGGTGGAGAATTTATCTGACTTTTTGTTTTTGAGGTTTGATACAGTAAGGCTTAAGTCAGACATCTTGACCTTGAAGACTTTGGCTGTTTCAACTATGTTCATGTACCTAAGGCTTCAAAAGTAGGAGATCTAGGACCAAAAATGGAATTTTTCCCAAACTGTTGACTCTAGGTCAACTGAACAAGGTTATGATGTTTTATAATCATCCCTAATAGTATGTATGTTAATATATAGTGGCAACATGGAACATAAACCCTTTTAAGCATAGGTTCCCAAGAATTGATATATTATTTCCACACTTCAAAGACTTTTCTGAGAACTTCTAATGGCTCAGACTAAGTGAAATAATTATACTTACGGCAAAAAATGTGCTTCTATCAGTCTGAATGTGTTCTGTAGAATTAAAAATTCCAAGTAACCCATTGCTAATAATATCAATGAGGACAGGGAAGCAATTCAGCCTCTTAGTATTGCAGGCTATTGAAAATCTGAGATCCTGAAATAAAATGAGTGTCTTTAAGTTTGCAAAAAGTAAAGAGAAACTTAATGAATAAATATGATAGAAAAGTACTTGGGTTACTGATGAATAGTAAGGACAAAGCACAAATGAGATTAATGCCACCCGGCCCCATACTTTTTCACTAATTTCTAGTATACATAAAATAATCCAGGGACTGGCTTTTACCTACCACGACATCAGCCATGTGGCTATTCATGCCTAAAATCTCACAAAATTATGTGCCTCAACTGAATTTTAGAAGCTTTGTTTCTAGAAGTCTTGCAATTATTTTATAAGTAAACAAAGTGCAGATACTGAGGCAGCAAGAGGCAGGCAGTTGTAAAGAAAGCATATGTTTTCACACATAGTAAGCTTATATGTAAAACCTGTTTTAAAATGACATAATATAACTTTCATAGGCACATATGTAGGCAGATACACAAGTGCATACATATAATATGCTTATTTCTCCCTCAGAGAAAAAATAAGTTGTCTATATAGTTGAACATATGGGCAAGTATCAATAATGTATTTTTGCAGCCATAAATAAATCAAATATATCTAATGCAATTATCCAAAATAAAGTTATTAAAAAAATTTTTTTTCTGGTCATCCTGAAAACTAACTTAACTGGGACTGACTGAGGACTAGTCTGAGTGAAAGTGATTTGTTGGTTTATTTTTCACATGGAAAAGTTTTCCTAAAAATTAACTTTGATGAGCTACAAATGGTCAAATGGTAATTTATCCATTTACATGAATTGCCTCATCTTTTGCGTCGGTCTCCTCTTGTACACTCGAATTCAAATTCCTACCGAATCTAGACAAGCGACACACATAAATGAAGGAGCATAGAAATACATCGAACTACAGAGGAGAGGCCAATGTTAAACGGGGCGGTTGTTTTCAGTTCCAACTGAGAGAAGGATTTAAATTAATTACTGGAGTGGAATCCTATTCTATGTTTAAAGAAATCACTATTGCAATTCCTGTTGTAACTGTGATACACAGTCACTGTGTACTATTACCCTGGAAGCTGCAGGCAAATTATTGTAGTTCAATTTTTCCTCCATTTGCATCAAAATGGACTTTTATGTCAGTTGATCTGAATAATTCAAACTGTCCCTTCATGATTCATCTTTGGTGAGCCAAAGCACAGTCCAGATACCTCTTTATCACCAGACACAATGATGGCTCCGTTGTAAGACGGTT
The DNA here is from genome assembly GCA_004026965.1 of Petromus typicus. Lineage (NCBI taxonomy): Eukaryota > Metazoa > Chordata > Mammalia > Rodentia > Petromuridae > Petromus > Petromus typicus. The sequence goes on along the minus strand of PVIR01022932.1, from coordinate 12,392 downwards.
CCTCTGTGCCATTTCTGGTTCCAAACATATCCACGTCCAACGCTATGTTCTGCTGCTCCAACGCATGTATAAAGTTATCAATGCTGGATCCTACCATGGGACAAAGATCAAAGGAAGCAAAAATGAAAGAAAGCAACAAACACTGTTGTAAGAAAAGAAACAACAAAAAACTAAGTGGTATCACGCAAAGCGTATCATTAACTGTCTATGATTTACTTCAAAGGTAGACTTGGGGCTATGGTAATTTCTGTTAGTGTAACAACACTAAGTAATGAACGAGGGATTAGCTCAATGATAGAGCACTTGCTTAGCATCTACAAGGGCCCTGAATTTAATCAGCAACAAAGCAAATAACACTAATTATAACTGATGGACATTGTAATGCTTAACATGATTAATATTCTATCTTCTTATAAAGTTGGAACAAATATTTTTTCTACAGCAATGCAAAAACTTACAAAATGATATAGAAAGATCTCGACCATAAGTAAATGATTTATATGTTTTGATTTCCTTTGGTTGCTTTGGACTGTAGCCTTTGAGTTTAAGTATATTTCAGACTGTATTTCCATAACAAATCCTTTAGTCTTGTAGTTTTAATTTTTTAACTGACTTTCCATTTGGCCTCATAAGCTTTTTCTAAAACATTCAAAAGTTTTTCTTTATGTGTTATCAGAATCTCTTGACATACATATATACAAGGCACATTTTAGTCCTGTGTTTACCTGTCTTATTGATGACCAGTAAATGAGTCAGAGGATCCTGTGGGGGTTGTCCAGGTGAGAGGAAGTACAGATCTGGAGATAGTTCCCAAGAGTAACTTTTATTATATAATTCATAGAAGAGGTGTTCCAAAAGTTGAGGGAAAAAGCTAATCCCAAAAAGCAGTAACCTATGTGGAAAAATATATATAAAAGAAAAGCTAGTTCATAACAACTCTTTTGGGTTAGTAGTTTTGATAAAATAATAGGTATCACAATTGAACTAAATTGTAAGTACTACATAAACATGGAATCATGCTTTTTCCTCATTCCAAAACTACAGCGTTCCTATGCATCTATTCTTTATCCTTTCTTCTTTCTAGTTGTTTATTCCTACCTTGCACATTTCATTGAGTCCTCTGAAGCTTGCTTAGTATTATCTTTAAATCTCTCTCCAGTGCTCATTTTCATTTGCTCATTTTAGTGTCCTGCATTCCTTCCCTTATCTACATCACTGCAGCCTGGCATGTCACCAGCACTCTGAACTTTTTCCCATCTTGTTGCCCAATTTATGAAATTACATTATTTTTTCATTCACTTGAGATCCAAAATTCAATTATTTTTCACTCATTCTTATCCTTGAAATCTCTTTTCAAATGGCTTGAAATGCCTGTCTAGAATATCACTGTTATTGGTTGCCTCCAAAACGTTCTTTTTACTTCCACTTTTCAAGTAGGGCATTGTCTCTTTCACTAACATTGCCATTATCTTAAATGATTATTTTCATTTTACCCAATGCCTACTATTACCAAACAATTTTGCAGCATTATTGATTAATCTTCTTGTATTTTATTCTAATAAAATAAAATAAGTTCTTAAATTCAACTTTTTATCTCTATATACCATATTCTTAACTTAATATTTATTCTATGTCAAAATGAACTAGATCAGTAACAGTCCTTTACATCCCTCATGGATTTCCATACTGAATCCTGCTTCTTGTCTGAAAGTCCTTCTCTGCTTACTTCTATGTTCCCTTCTCCTGTCCCAAATTGAAAGTATCTCTGAGCGCTTTCTTCTGTATTTGAAATAATCTCTTTGCTGCAGAATGCCATAGTTTAGGACACTGTTAATTTTTATCTTACTTATTTAGTGTATATGTAACCACTCTTCTGGGAGCACTGTGGCTACAATTTGGAAGTTGAATATCACCCAAAGGTCTATGTGGTAAAGGCTTGGTACCCAGAGTGGCCCCACTGAGAGGTAGGTACTGTCAGAAGGTGGGCCATATGCTGTGTCCTTGGGCCCCCAGGGGTGTCCTTGAAAGGGATTGTGGGGCTTTGGTCCCTTCCTCTTTGCTTCCTGGCTCACAATATACATGATGTGTTCCATTGTCCATTCCCACAGTGATGCGGTTCCCTCAGCAGAGCCCCAAATCATGGGCCTGATGATCTTGAACTAGAAGCTCCAGAACTGTGACCAAAACTAAGCCTCTTGTCTCAAGTATTTCACTGTAATGATGAAAAGGCAACTAGCACAATTTTTGTGGCAGATTTATTTTAATATATGTACAAATATTTGATAATAGAGTGGTGCATAAATGTGCTCCTATTTTGGATGTGTGAATATCTTCGGTGTAGAGCAAGGCTTTGGGACAAAGGTAGCATTTAGTGATGAGGCCGAAGCTGTAGAAATGTGTGTGAATCATGCAGAGGGCTCCCGCTGGATTTGAAATGCTAAAACAGAAATTCACAGGGTATCAAGACTGCAGTGTTGAAGTTCTACCTGAGTATGCAGCCTCACAACTGCAGTATTAAGTCTAACCTGAACTGCCAACTTGCGGGTCTGCTTCATAGACATGCCAGTTCCTACAGCAGTGTGAGCAAATTTCTTAAAATAAATCATAAACCCCTCTCTCATTCTGTCTCTCTTTCTCCTCCTTCCCCTTCCTTTCTCTCCCCACCTCCTCTGTATCTATTTCTGTTTCCCCTACCCCATTAGTTTTGTTTATTTGGAAAATGCTGAAGAATGTGGATTTGGGAATCCTGGAGATAGAAGGAAAGGATGGGATGTACTTGTGAAGCATCACTCTTGCCCATTTGAAAGAACAGAGCTAGGGTAAAATTTTTTTAAAAATCCATATTCAAGGTCTTGATTATATGCAATGTAAGCAATTAAAAGTTATTGTTTAAAAGACCACATATAGGCACCAGGGATTTAGCTAAGTAGTTCTGGCATCTGCCTGGCAAGAGCAAGGTCTCGAGTTCAATCCCCTGCTGGGCTTGGTGGCTCATGCCTCTAATCCCAACACTTGGGAGGCAGAGGGAGGAGAATCAATTACCCTGAGTTCAAGGTTAGGGCTTGAACTACTGGGCTACATAGTGAGTTCAGGGCCAGCCTGAACTACAAAGTGACATCCTATCTCAAAAAAAAAAAAAAAAATGACTACACGCAGTTACTGGAATTTAACTTATCTGAATGTTCCTTTCTATGATTTGCCCTCATATTTATTTTGAGTGCACAGATCAAACAACTCTAAAATAGTCAGACACTCACATGGCCAACAGGCTTTTCCTCTCATTCTTTAGCTTCAGGAAGCGGACTTTTGCTATTACACAGAGCTGCTGTCTCCAGAGCGCCATGCCACCTGTTATTTTCCTTGTTACATTGAGGGGAGACAAAACTTGTTCCAGCTCACCGAGGCTTGCCATGTCTTTTGTCACATCACTTTGTAACTGTTCCCAAATTGCAATATCTAAAACATAAAATCTGCCATTTTTAAGATGTTATTGTAGTTGTGCTTCACTCAACTTTTCCTGTGATCATCTTTTCATCCAAAATTTCCTGTGTTAGCACCTTGGGCGAAAGTATAAATGATCTAAGTCATGACATTATTAGAGCAACTTTAGGGAAGCTAGAGAAGAGGAAAAAATGGCGATATAATAAGAGAAAATCTTGGGACTAGGGTTATAGTCCAGTGGTGTGGTGCTTAGTAGCATGACCAAAACCCTGAGTGTCATCTCCAGCCGCCCCCCGCAGGAAAGTTAGGTATAACACTAAAAAATGTACCAAGAACATCATATAAAAAAGGAATTAAAGAGGAAAGTAGGGACTATAAATACATCTGAAATACTAAATTTTGTAAAAATGACAAATGACAAAACTTACAATAAAAAAAGTGAATCCAGTGACAGTAAACAAACATCAAGAAGATGCCTGAACAGCAGAGACAACTACTACAACACTTGCTAAGGAAGGACAATCAACTTGATAACATCTTTCAGCAGCAACAACCGCACCTTGAATAATAACTTCAAAGTATTACAAGAAAAGTAATTCTCAACATAAATTCTAAATTTTCTTTTCCCCTATATCATTAATATTCAAATAACGTGATTATTTCATAATTATCTTTTGTGTCACGATGACTCCATGTGAGATAATGTTGTACTCAACAGAGATATCTCTTTTCTGCTTTGAGTTTTCCCCAAACCAGTACCAAAGAAGTATTCAAAGTAGATTTTTCAAGGTTGAAAATTTCACATAAACGTAAAGTTCAACTTTCCTATCTTTATTCTTCTCTATTTTCCTTCCTCCTTTTCCCTCATTCCTGATTTTTTGCTTTCCTTTTTTAAAATTTTACCTGATTCATCAGTAGGTGATTTTCCTTCTAACTTCAGGAACACCTCATTCAGAGTTGTCATGGAAACACCATAATTCTCAATGCCTTTGTTAGGACATCTATCAAGATCCCTGTAAAGGTCTAAAAGTAGGCACATAGATCGAAAGAGTATGATTCATAATGACATTAATAATAACTATTTTCTCAATAAAAGAACAGATTAGTGACAAGCTAATTGTATTTTTCATCAATTTATTTATTTATAAAATACATTGATAGTCTTAGTTTCCATGTTCTCTGGAGTACAAAAGTATAATCTAAAAATCCATTTTCTATTCTTAGAAAACTATGATTTTTGAATAAAGATTTTATTTAATGTAATGTATTTTAAAATTTTTAATTTTGTTATGTTATAAGGAGTGTTTAATTCTAAGTTCTAACTAATTAGAGAATATTTTTCAGAAAACAGAAATACATACGTTCTTGTTGAGATTGCTGGGGGACTACAACAACAAAAAATGCAAAAAGTGTTTACAGAAATAATTGCCACTAATTTTCCCTAGCTTAAAACACATATAAACTAAAGAAAAAGAAAATATAAATACTATGTAGGTTAAGCTTTTTGTTTAATTATGTGTTGAATATAAAGAAAACTGGAAAAGTATTCATGGTCTCCACTGAATTATTGCTAACTTTTATTTGTGGTATTGGGGATCAAACTTGGGCTTTTATACTTCCAAAGTAGGTGTGGTATCACACAAGCTAAATCCCAGGCCCTATAGTGAATTCTTTTCTTTTCTTTTTTTTTTTTTTTAAACAGGGCCTGCCCCTGCAGTTCAGGCTTGCCCTGAGTTTAGACTTGAACTCACAGTAATCCTCTTGCCTCTGCCTCCCGAGTGCTGGGATTACAAGCATGAGCCACCACGCCCAGCATTGTGGTATATGGTTCTGATTGCTGGTGGGCATGAATCTCTATGCACCCCATTGCTGTATGTTGTTTCCAGGGATGGAACCGGGGGCCTTGGGCTTGCAAGGCAGGCTCCGGAACCACTGAGCTAAATCCCCGGCCCCCTACGATGAGTTCTTAAATCCACCTAGGTATTGCTCCTTTTTCAATCTTTGTCTATATAGCTCATTAGGAATACTTTTAATAAACAATCAGGTAAAACTGTACCTATGCCATATGGTCTTTAAAAGTTTGTTCTTCTCATAATGATGTATATATCAAAGACAATATTTATGTGCCTAAGATTATCATTTTTTCATGAATTTAAAATGAGCACATCTGATCACTTTTTAACACATCTAAAATGAGGATGGATCATAGATAATTATGAATGGCAGCAATACTTTTTTTGTTTGTTTTTGTTTTTTGAGACCAGGTCTCGCTTTGTAGTTCAGGCTGGCCCTGAGCTCAGCCTCCAACTCACATCACAGCAATCCTCCTGCCTCTGCCTCCCGAGTGCTGGGATTACAGGTGTGAGCTGCCATGCCCAGCGCTGTGGTATGTGGTACTGATTGTTGCTGGACGTGAATCTTCACACCCAGTATGGTATGTGGTTACCAGGGAATCAAACTCAGGACCTTGTGCTTACAAGACAGGCGCCGGAACCACTGAGCTAACTCCCCGGCCCACGGCACTAGTTTTTACTGTTTCTTCCCTTCCAGTACATCTCAGGTAAGGCATCACATGTCAGGCACTGTTCCAGCTGCTTTCTTTATATTAAATATTTAGCAATACATTTAAATGTACTAATCATCAACCCCTATCAGAACTCAATAAAGATTAGTACTGCTTTTCTCTTTTTACAAGGGAGAGAAGTGAAGTAGAGAGAAGTGATGGAACCTGCTCAGGCAAGTATCACTACCAATGGCACACTTGGGACTGCACTGAGGTCTTCTGGTCCTGACCTTTATGCTTTTGACTCTTTTTCTCTATTGCCTGGTGCTGTTTCCTTATGGACTATGATTATGACTTAGTCAATGAAATATGCCTCCGTGGCTCTAAGGTCCTCTATTAAGAGATATCTATGTAGGTTAACTCTAAATGAGTTAGAATTCAACTATGTAAATACATTTTATAAGCATTTTAAAACAGCAATCTACTTTGAAATTCTTCAGAATATATTGGGAAATGACATAGTGTAAGTTACAGTAGAAAAGTAGTGAATCCTATAACTCTCCAAGCTTTTGTATGTGCAGCAACATTATGAATTGTAGAATGATTACTAACAAGTAGGTAAGTTATAATTATGTCTGATAACTTAGATAACTTTACATGATGGTGTTTATAAATCTGCACGTTGTGTGTGAAGCTCCTTAGTCTCTGTCAGCAGCTCCCTATTGTTTTGGAAGATTCCTTCCTGTCTTAACTGCTCTTTCTCACCCATTCCTAAAATAACTTTCCTAAGTAATTCTCATTTTAGCTTGAGGCTGTCTTTGGTCTAAATTGCACCTTTTGGAAGTTGAAATGTGTTTTCCTATGTGTTTTAGTTTATTCCTAAGTGATGGGGGTAACCTCAGGAGCTGATATTAGAAATGACTCGGCTTCAGAAATAATAAGTGAGTGAATGCACAGTGAGCGCTCTGTACTTAGACACCACTAAAATTAACTTATTCTTATCAGCACTACTAAAGCAAGTAACTCAATTTCCAAGTCACTCTGTGAGTCTCTACATTTGGTTACCTGGAAATTTGTTTGTTCTTTCCAAAGGCAAAATATAAACAAGTTTCTCTTCACTCTGTGCTGTTAATTTGGCATCGGGGATGTGCTGTTTAACAAGAGATGTGATGCTCTCTGGATCACACGTTTCATTCAGATGCAAACTAACATTAAAAAAAAGTAAGTTAAAGTTATTTTTATCAAATATTATCTCTAAAGACAAATTCTTAATTATCTACTGTGCGCTTGGCACTTCACAATTTACTGGAAAAATATATAATAATATCAATACAGTTTGATCATCTTAATATATTCAATATGGCAGATGAACTAGTGAAAGAAATAGTCAGATAAACTAACCCAATGAGTATAATTTGGAGTAAAGGATACTCAGCAACATCTTGATTAGGGTAATATACAATGTAATGCTTGATTTTGTCTCTATTCCAAAGCCCAAACTTGAATTTTCCCTTTGCATTAAGGTACAAGTGCTGCAAAAATTTGTGGACTTAAACATCAAAAGGCAAAAATGGAGGTAAGCTGTATAATCATTAAGAGTATGGTTGAGGTCACACTAATGTTGGTTCTAGAACTTGGACAAGTTGTTTAACATATCTGAGAGTCAGTTTTGTCATTGTGAGATGAAATAATATTCATTTCTCAGAAGGACCTTTAAAGGCAAAATATAACAGTACAGTATTATGAGACAGCCAAAATCTCTCCATGAGAAAACTCTCAAAACTGCTGTATAATTTGATCAGTTTTGTGTGCAAAATTTCTTCAAATAAAAGTCGGTCTTCTGGAAAGAAGGTATAAAATTCCCTATGAAATCATTGGATTTTGGAAAATGCATTATCAGTCATATCTACTGAAATGCTCTGATATTATAAAGTGGTAAAATATCACAATTGACTGATGACACAAACCTAAAAGTTACCTACCTCATGGTGTTTATAAACCTACATATTGTATACAGAGTTACCATAAAAGTTACCAACTAGGCAGAAAACAGGACCTTATAAAAGGTGTTTATGACAGTGATAATGTAAAATAGCATACTACAAAAAAAAGTGAGGAAGCCAGATGTCTAGCTGACTCAGCTTAAGTACTTTACATCTTGCCAAGTATTGACTCATTCATCATTTCTTAGCCTTAGCTATTAATTACAGTTTATTCCTACTACTTGGCAAATGAAGATACTGAGAATCAAAGAAATGAATCACGCTGCTCAAAGCAGCAATTCAAATGAGTTTTTCAAGGTTCCAGGAAAGAAGACTCTCACTAACAGCGTTATACTGTTATCTAGCAATAATGCTCGAGAATGGATAAGACTAGGACACGGTTAAATAGATACATAATACAGGTGTCCCTTAGGCATAAAGAAGTCAACTATGGGACATGCTTGGAGCACAAAAGCAAGTGGATCCGTTTAGTTGGAGATCATGAAGGAATTCAATTGCTACAAGCCATAATGATGGATTATAGATTTGATCAGGTTAGGAACTCATTGTAAATAATGAGGTTTGTTTAATCAGTGAGGATTAAGTGATTGAAATTGCCTAAGAAATGTTAATATTTTAGTAGGAAATATAGTGTCCTTGACTTGGAGTCAAAGACTCTAGCACGTACTAAAACTCTGGCATGTTCTGGTCTTATTTTCCAAACAAAGATGATCATAGCATCTTCTTAAGGTTATTTGTAGGATTAAGGCAGTAGTTTCCATTTAGGTATCATAGCAAGCATCTAAAATATAGTAAAACTAATAAGTGTTTGAATTATTAATAATGATAACTATTATGATAAAAGGAAATAGAAAAGAATGACCAATGAATTAGAAGGACTAGAGAGGAGGGTACTGCAATTGTTAGGGTAAACAAAAATGTACTTCTGACATACACTAAGAGAAAATGTCAAAATTACTCTTCGCAAGCAGCATGCTATGAAAATATTTTCTCAATATTTATTTAAAACTAGATTAGCCATCCTTACATTTTCAGTGTGCACAATCTCACCTTCCCTAGCATTTTCAACATATCGCCATGTGTCTGTAGTGTTAAGAATCATACCTTAAACGGTAGCCGATGCCCCACCTCTTCTTCAGGAACAGAGAAGAGCCAGCGCACTTTAGCTTGCCCTGGGATATAAATACCTTCCTATCTGATTAAGAGAACCAAAATGAAATTGTATTAAGGGATTACTTCTCTCTTCCTAAGTGAACCAAGATACACAAAAATAAATACATTCTAATTCTGCCATATGCAAAACACTTTCTTTGTCACCCAAAAATTGCAATGATAAATTATGCTAAGTTGTTCTCCAATGTATTTAGAAAAGTTATCATGAATGAAAACAATGTGCTTCAAGCCAACTGAATGGGAAATCCACATGTCTCTGAGGCTGTACTGGATACTTAAAATCTCTGGGGCTAAATAACTGAAACAGAATATAGGCACCAGACAAAGTTCTCTGGGACACAGACGTGCAAAACTGAAGCGACCAATGAGGTAGAGTTTATGGAGCATATCTATTCACATTTCATACTTTTCTGATTTCTCACTAAGATTTGTGAATGAAAACCAAAGATTACCCGCTAAGATATCAGCCTCATCCATGAACTGAGTGCTGAAGAGAATCACTCTGCCTGATCTCCTCTCCTTCAGGAGATTCCATATGTGATGCCTTGAAAGAGGATCCAATCCAGCAGTTGGTTCATCCAGTAGCAAAATCTGGATAGGAGGAAAAAGAAACATAAAACAATCTTTCCCTGTCAGGTAAGATTCCTCTAAAAAGCCCTGTACTGGTAAAACAACTGAGGAGAAGCAACTTAGTACTTAATGTTTCATTGTAAAAGTTCTCTTACATTAATTGCTTATAAAGTGCTTGATCTAACACTCCATACGCTTCCATCTGATTTCACCAGTAGCTTTACTTCAACTTACCTGAGGATCTCCTAAAATGGCAATCCCAAAGGTGAGTTTCCTTTTTTGACCACCACTTAAATTTTGAGCAAGAATGTCCTGAATATTTTCCATCTCTAAGTCCTGTAGGATTTGCTGTACCTAACCAAACAAAGAACATTTAGTCTAAAATTCAAACTGTGTATTTTTAAAGCAATATTTCTTTTTATCTGGCCTGAGGGCCTTTTTGTCTAAGCCTTAAATAAGGAATTGGGTACAAAGAACACAAACACATTTAGAATGTTCTAGTAAGCAATCTCATTTTCCTGGCAGTGTGACAACTGGTATACCTCTTGTCCCACTGCATGTGGCAAAATCCCTTTTACTTTAGCAAATAGCCTGAGATTTTCTCTCACAGTGAGAAAGCCAAATTGTACATTGGATTGTGGACAAACTCCAGTGAGCTTGCAGATTGTTTCAAAGTCTGCCATTTCTGAAAGTATGTGATTGTAGACAGTGATAGAACCTATAAGCAGAAAGTAGAGAGATACCATCAGAACAAAACATCATGTTGCATTTAAAATACTTTAAAATGAAAAAAATACATGCAAATTACTAGGTATACAAACATCTCCTACCTGTAAGCAATATACAGTGGACTGATTAAAAATATAATGTTCAGGATAAGTTCTGACCTAGCAGGGATGCCAGCTGGTAACTGAATAATCATGAATCTATTAACAAAATGTTTAGAATGCAACATTTTCTGAACTAATGCAAAATAATTACATAAAAATAACAGAAATTTTTAAAATTGATTTTTAAGCTGATATAGAAAAGCATAAAGACTGCACATACTAAAAAGGTACCATATAATATATATGTATATATTGTATAATATTTAAGGAAACTTCCACAATTTTCTTTTAAATACTTAATGTAACAAGCAGTTAATGAGACTACTGAAGCAATTAAATTTATAGTTAATTCATTTGCTCTTGACCTCGTTCTTAGATAATTGTCCTCTCACCTGATGTTGGGAGGGACAACCCACTCAGCAGGTTTAACACGGTGGTTTTCCCAGCTCCGCTGTGACCAAGGAGGGCAGTGATCTGGCCTTCATATATGTCGAGTGTCAGACCTGGCATGATTTCAGAAAAATTACACATAGAACCTTCTTGGGAACTTTAGAGTCTCTGAATTTGTATGTTTCTTACAGTATGAATTTTCAAAATACAGTCAACCTTGTCTTTCTTTCTAATTGTATTTCATATGATAAATATTTTAAAGTTATGTCATCATCAAGGATATGCCATTGTGTGATTCAAAAATTTTGATAAAGGTATTTTTGTTCCTTAAATGAGCTTGGGCTATAGTAAAGCAGCTTCAAAATAAGAGCATCTGATGAATTGAAAATGAAAAAGTCAATAACGCTATCATACATCTTCCAAATCCAGAAAATTCTAAACAGTACATTCTATTTTTATGAAGTGTTATTTGATTTTTCATTAACTTTCAAATATGCAATGTTTTAAAATAAAGTCGAGTTACAGGGTTTGGAATATCCATTCTTAATTCCTACTAAGGTTCTACAACATAATCATGAAATCAAAAAGCCATGTTAAATATAATGTTTTTTACCTTTCAAAGCTTCTATTTTTTCATGCTCTCCTTTATATTCTTTTTTAAGGTTTTTGATTCTGCAAAAAAGGATAACTTTTTGAGGAAACTGCAGATAGGACAATACTTTGAAGCTGCATGAAAATATGAGGACTCATGTTTTACATTGGCCCTGGCTGAAGGCTCCAGAGTGTCTCTTTTTTTTTTTTTTTTTTTTTAGACAGGGTCTTGCTTTGTGGTTCAGGCTGGCCCTGAGCTCAGCCTCCAACTCACATCACAATCCTCCTGCCTCTGCCTCCTGAGTGCTGGGATTACAGGCGTGAGCCACCACGCCCGGCACTGTGGTATGTGATACTGGTTGCTGCTGGGCGTGAGTCTCCACACCCAGTATTGTTATGTGGTTACCAGGGAATCGAACCCGGTCCTTGCTCTTGCAAGACAGGTGCCAGAACCACTGAGCTAACTCCCCGGCCCTCCTGAGTGTCTCCTGAGAAGCAGAATCCTTGACCATTATGCCCTTCATTTGAGCAGGGAACAATGGGAAGGGGGACTGGCAGGCAGAAATAGATAGCTATGAGGATTATGGTAGATGACTACAGATGAAAGCTGCAAAAGAAATCAAGGATTAGGAGAGTCTATAGTGGAGATTTGAAAAATGCAAGCTGGACACCCGAGCAGAAAGATTAATTCAGAAATTAAACCAAAACTACCAACAAGAGCAAAAAAAAAAAAAAAAAAAAAAAAAAAAAAAAAAAAAAAAAAAAAAAAAAAAAAAAAAAAAAAAAAAAAAAAAAAAAAAAAAAAAAAAAAAAAAAAAAAAAAAAAAAAAAAAAAAAAAAAAAAAAAAAAAAAAAAAAAAAAAAAAAAAAAAAAAAAAAAAAAAAAAAAAA
>PVIR01022931.1:0-27966 GCA_004026965.1 Petromus typicus | reverse complement strand
GGAATTGGCTGAGGAAATCAACAAATGGGACCTCATTCTTTTAAAAAGCTTCTGCACAGCAAAGGAAACCACCAACAGTGCAAACAGGCAACCAACAATGTGGGAAAAAATCTTTACCAGCTGTTCCTCAGATAAAGGGCTATTATCTAGAATATATAAAGAGCTCCAAAAAATCAGCCCACCCAAATTTAATGACCCAGTTCAAAAATGGGCATCTGAAATGAATAGATATTTTTCAGAGGAAGAAGTAAGAACAGCTAAGAAGCATAGGAAGAAATGCTCAACATCATTAGTCATTCGAGAGATGCAGATGAAAACAACATTGAGATTTCATCTCACTCCACATAGAATGGCTGCCATTTCAGAATCAGCCAACGGCAAATGTTGGCGAGGCTGTGGAGAAGAAGGAACCTTTCTCCACTGTTGGTGGGACTATTCACAAAATCTTAATAAAATTCAGATTTATCATTTTGCCTTTGGTTTACTTTTCTTTTTAAAACAGCTACTTGAGGCTTCGGTTAAAAAATTGACCAAAATTCTAGAAAGCAATATTCAGAAGTTGGCCTTCATTTACCTGGGAAATATTTTATCTAATTCATCACATTTTAAGCAAACTACTGGCATCAGTTAAATATAAAATAAAGTAAAGATTTAAAATAAAAACTCCTTTGTATCCAGAAGTGACAATACTAAGTTATAAACATAACTTTTCTATGTGGATTGATTGCAAAACAGATATAATTTATTGTGATTACAGTAAACTTAAGTAAACTTTAAGCATTTTACTGTAAAGGTATGACTCTTGTATGATTAAAAATAGATTGTATTCAACCACTGTGTGCATGACAATAAATAAGTGTAGCATGAGGTTCCCTCTCCCCTGTGTTCATTAGAAGTATACAGTTTAAGTATATATTTTAACTAATTTATCTTTGGTAATGAGTAACTTCTCCAATACATTTCAAATAGTTCACCATACTGTCCAGTTATATAGTAAGTAATAAGTACACTCATTCACCTAATCTATTTAATTTCTACTTATCAATATACATGAGTGTGTATATGTATGTGATATGGGTATTCCTAAAAAGAGATAAAAGGAAAAGTTAATTTTTCAATTAATTATTATTTCCTAAAAGGGATTTCTATCGTGATAAACTTCAGAGGATTCCCATTATGAATAATAGAGGCTTAAGTTATACAATGTGCAGAGGACCTGAATTATTCATGGGCTATCTTTGGAGGGATCTATAGTGCGTGCGGCATAGAAGCCCTGTGCGCGCCGCTCTGTCGGGGGTTGGGGGAGAGGCTGAAGGCTGACTGTTTGATCATAGATGGAATTTTGAATCAACTGAAAGACACACTTCTGCCAACTTCCCATTTGCCTCCATATAACACAGCAGTGTATATTTCTTCAACTGCCAGACAGAGGGCTATTGACTTCTTAGGTCTTTTAAAGTGTTGTATCTTCTAAAACTCTGTATTTGTTTGCTTGCTATCAGTAAAAAAATTAAGTTTTTTTTTACAAACCCCAAACCTAACTAAAAGAATTATGAGCAACAACCAATAGAAGACTTAGCCTAGTATCATTTAAAATGAAGCCTGAAGTCCCAAAGTTGAGAAAATAGGTAACTAAGATATAGTATGACTATATGATTTATTATGTGAATTCTTATCTAAATACTTTTTAAAATTTTAATAACATTGGGAACATGCATGATATCCAATGAAAATGAACAATATGTAACTAGAAATAGTAAACATTAAATTTGAGAAAAGTAGATTGTCATGAAATAGACATCTTTTTAATGGTTTTTTAGTTGTTTTATTATGAGAAATTATTTCTATCAAAAGCTTTTTCTTCCACAATAATTAAAAAATCATCTTTTGTAATTCAACTTTCTTAAAAATAGCATTTAAAGCAATTATATGAAAAAATAAATTATTTAAAGTTATTATTTTAAGAGAAAAAGATGCAATTTGAATCTATAGCAAGAAAGAAAAGAGATCAATATGTCTCTGATGACTATAAGTATTGCCAGAAGCATGGTCTTCGTTTTTTTCAATGAGGATAATTCGAGGAAAACAATAAACTAGAATGATCTGGGCACAATACAGTTCATGTATGTGGGAGAGTTTAGTAAAGATAAACTATATATACTATGCATACAAGGTACTGTGAAAAGTATTTAAATATCTTCTTTGGACCTACTCTAAGCTTATAAAATTTTATGTATTTAATGAATGATATTCTTTGGGTTTCAGATTGTTTCTTTGATTGTTCACATTGTGAGAATTCAAACCTCTTGTTTAAATCCCAACTAACACCTTTCAGAACAATGTACATTCTTTTTTTCTTTTGACATGAGTGCTCATCTCAATAGACCCAGAAAAAGTATTTCACAAAATCCAACAACCACTCACAATAAAAACTTCAAAGAAAATTGGAATAGAAGCTCTTTTTAAAATTTTTTAAAGCCATCTGTTATAAACCAACAGTAAACGTGATATTGAATGGTCAGAAACTGAAAACTTTCACTCTGAAATTGGGAGCAAGACAAAGATGACCACTATACCTACTCCTGTTCAATATAATTGGAAGCATTAGCCAGAGCAATTAGGCAAGATAAAGAAATAAAAGGAATAAGGATAGGAAAGAAAGATGTTACATTATCATTATTTGCTGAGGTCATAGCACTCTGCATAGATGTCAGAGACTCCACTGAAAGACTCCTAGATTCAATAAGGAAATTCATCACTATCGCAGGATACAAAGTCAACACCAAAAATCAGTAGCATCCTTGTATGTAGCAAACTCAAAGAAATAGAAATCAGAGGAACACCTTTCACGATAGAGTCAAGAAAAATGAACTCCTTAATAAGTGATCTAATGAAGGATGTGAAAGACCTTTACACTGAAAACTACAGTACCTTATAAAGGGAGATCAAAGAAGACATCAGAACATAGAAAGACAGACACTCATTATCTGCACTGATAGGCAGAACCAGTGCAGTGAAAACAGCCATACATCTGAAACTGTTACACAGATTTAGTACAATCCCAATCAAAATACCAATAGCATACTCCACAAAACTGGAGAAAACCTCTTAGAATCCATATGAAATAAGGAGAGAAGTAGAATAACAAAAGCAGTTCTGGACAGCAAGGGCAAGGCAAAGGAT
Source organism: Petromus typicus (assembly GCA_004026965.1). Taxonomy (NCBI): domain Eukaryota; kingdom Metazoa; phylum Chordata; class Mammalia; order Rodentia; family Petromuridae; genus Petromus; species Petromus typicus. Next base: position 24,783 of record PVIR01022931.1, on the reverse strand, counting down.
GTTAGATTTCCTGATTTGAAGCTGTACTACAAGCCCACCACAATGAGAACAGGTTGGTCTGGCAAAGAAACAAACCCAAGGATCAGTGGAACAAAAGCAGAATAAACAAATCCAAACACACCTAACTACATTGACCAAAGGACCAAACTCCTTCACTAGAAGAGAGTCTCTTTAATAAGTGGTGCTGGGTGAACTTGCTTTCCACATAGTGAAGACTGAAGAAGACATATCTGATGTATTGCTTCTTAATATGACCAATGATCTCTTTAACCATATTACTAGTACTAATTGTGATAATTGCACAATAATTCCCACCTATTCATTCACTGCATACATTTTTAATGTCAAACACAGTTCATGATTTTCATAGTTAAATTATTCTATTGTTACCTTTCCTTGACTATATATGAATATATTTGTAAATATTCTCAGCACATTTTAGTCTACTTCCTATCTCTATGGTACCTCTCCAACTACATAATAGTCAACTGACTCTAATGTATAATGTATTGCTTACATTTCCATCCTCATTCTACCTGATTTCTCTGAAGTATTTTACATGAACTATTTTATTACAGGTTTTCCTTAATTTAAGTACACTTCTTACGTATTTTTTTTCAGATATTCTCTCTCTAAACATTGCAAGGATTCAGCAAATTAATATCAGTGATTTATCCTAAAGTTCAGCCCTTTTCTTACCATCTTCTCATCCATTCTCAAGATTTAACAGCTATATACATGGTAATTCATCCTTACAGTTTTTTCAAATCCCATCCCCAAAGAGCAAATTTCCTCTAAACTCTCAATCAATTTTTTTGAGCTACAAATTCCATAGACCTAAACTCAATTTATCTAAAACTCTTCAGCTGTTTTCCCTGAAAAAATCTTGTATTTGTCACTTGGTTGATGAAACTGTCGTGTCTTACCGATTAAGATCTGTAGAGTTATTCTTGATTTCCATTCTCTAACTCCAGTTTTTCCTTATCTGAAAAGTAAGAAATTTCTGTACTTAAAATGACACTCTAATCTGCTTGAATTTTTTTTGAATTTCATAAGTACTTGCTTACTGCAAAACCTTCTTTTCTTTCTTGTAGGTCTCCTTTTTAATTTTTTTTATTATTTTTTTTTGGTCTGTCTTATCCATTCATTGTACAGACATACAGAGTTCACCAAAAAGAATACATCAAGAAAAGAAAAACTTATAAATATTGTAATGCAAAATTTATTCAGACTTCTGGAGATTAATGCAAGTTATCTTTGACCTCTATAATTATAAGAGATACTCAATGTGGGGGCCATTAGCTTCTAGACATTTATTAGAACAGCAAACTGCTGACATGTGTATATATTTGGGGAAGACTCTTCATGTGAGAGTTATGTTTCTAAAACTTGGACTTAAACATGTTCCTTCCATGTGTTAATATCTAAAAAGTAAGGCCACCATATTTTGGGACATGATCCTTGATTCTAGGGGAACAGCTACTCATGTTTTCTTCCTTCATACCTTCATCAAACACAATAGCTCTTTTCCTCTGTAATATTGTTCTATCCATTCTCAGATTTAACATCTCTTTAAACATCAATGTATGCTTTATTATTGTATTGCTCCATATGCACTACTCCTACAGTTGTCATTTTTTTTAATCCCTCAACTACAATCACTTTCATTATTGTCTCTCTCTGTTGATTGGCTTCTCCATTGTGGAAAACAATACCTAAAAGCCCTGACTGAATGGAGGAGAGGTTTAATTTTACTCACTACTTCAGAGGATTCAGTCTGTGGCCAGCTGACTCTTAGAGAGAAACATCATGGCAGGAGGGTATGGCAGAACAAAGTGGTTTAGTTAATAGCAGTCAAGGACAGCAGATGAAAGAAAGGATCCAGGGAAAGGATATACTCCTCTATGTTTTGCATCTATGACCCACCCAGACACAACCCAGAAGTGTACTTTACTATCTTCTGAGAAGTTCTTAGGCACATCAAGTTAACAATCCAACTTAGTCATCAAGCTCCGAAACTCTCACACACACAAAAACTGTATGTAAAAGCCATTAATTATTCCATTACTAGTAAGTTCTAACTCACTGTACATACTTCATACATGGAAAAATGCTTTGAATTGTTTTATTTTTGTTTCTTATAATAAAAATGTCACTGCTCAAAGTTAGCCTTCATGGGTTAACTTCAGAGTGACTGAAAATGTTCAAATAAGGACACTGGTCTAGATTTAATACATTTATGTATTCCCACAAAACCTTCACTTTCCAAAAAAAGTCCAAATTATAAGGAATATATGAGTTATTTGTTATTTCACCTGTTTCAAGTTAAGATTTAGAAATATGAATAACTGAAAAAATATGAGATATAGCTGGAATCTGGCTTTGCCTAGATTTTATTAAAATATAATTAGGTTCATCTACATCTAGGTGTTAATTCTATAATAGTGAAGTTGATCGTATTCCTCCTTTTCAAGTGAAAAATGCAAAGTTTTAATCTATCAAAATTTATCAGTCCCTTGGGTACTTTACATTTGTTGAATATTACAAGAGTAAATATCCATCTGTTTTTAAGACTAATGTGATTTGTACATCAAGCAGTTTGAAGATTTTTTTCCCCTATGAATGCTTCATCAACTGTTTTATCAACAATACAGGCTTCAGGCACTTTTTTAAAGTTAAGTTTGGATAAATGAAAGATCCTTGTTGAATTGGTAATCATGCAGGTATTCAGAGTGAAAGGAAGATCATATTTTAATTTAATGTCAGTGCCTCAAGATATTTTCCCTTACAGGCTATATTACTCTTCTCTGTCTACATATCGGTCTTGTAAGAAATCCTAACCACTCTTAATACATTTCAAATCAAACTTCCCTGGATCTGGCTGATACATATCATTTAGTCCTGCAATGGTCTCTGGAATTATATTAAGGTTTGCTTATTATGACACATTCAAATCCTAACTGATGTGTAGAGGAATAGAGACATTGTAATACCAAAGGTCATTTATAGATTTTTTATTGTAACAAATTTTCATTACCTTCTGTGGCTGTAATTGGATTGTAAGTTCTTTGAGGACAAAATTGATGCCTTACTCTGATGCCTACCAGGCTCTTAGCTCCTTTCTAAAGGGAAATGGGCACTGATCAAAGCTAGTACACAGAGGACTACAAGAGCATGTGTCCTGGCTACATTGACCGTAGTACTTTGAACAAGATATTATATCCTGAGAAAAACACAACCACTTGTAAAATAAATAAAGTCCTTTACAAGGATAAATCAAAAGTGAGCAGCACCCTGTTAGGGAGCATAATGTCATAACGGGCAGTAATTCCCATTGCATTTCTTACTTGTGAACAACAGAAACTGGTTCTCACCATCAGAAAAGAAAAGAAAGTTTACCAGCAAAATAATAGTTTCAATATCATACAAAGCAGAAATAAGAAGCTTTAAGCAATAAGAAAAAAACTAAAGGGATGCAGAGATGGGTACCAAAATTGTCCAGCAAATGCACAGCCTCTGCCATAGCTGCCATCCTGGTTGCAGCAATGTGACACCATACCGTTCATCAAAACAGATAAACTTTTATCCTTTTATGATGCTGAGATTATAGTTCTGGTTTAGAAGTTCAGTTAGCAGAGCACAGGTCCTGTACTTGGTTTTTTGGCTACATAAGGGCGGAAAGGAATACTGACATGGCAGAGTGTGTCCCATCTTTCCATCACAGGGTAGGAATTCACCTCAATGTATGAAGGGAAATGCAGCTTGGACAACCAAACTACTAAGGACAATACTTTTGGTATTATGCCTTCTCCTTTGTGGTTTGATTCTGAAGCATATATATTCTAGAGCAAAGAGCATATAACTTCAGGGGAATGAGAAAGCAGTATAGAAATAAGGAGAAAGTGAGTAGCTGCAGAAATGGGAAAATGCTGAGATATAAAAAATTCATTAACATGATTTTTTGTGGTTTCATTTGTAAGAGAACAACTCAAAAGCAAAAGATGATTATTAGAGCATCTTCCAACAAAATGAGTGAGAAAAATTCCTGGTCCCCAAAGAAATGACTATCTTCCATTACCACAACTTGATCGCTTCATTATTTGTCTTTGTATACCTCTAATAAATCCCCAACTCAGTGAGACCTGTCATTTCTGTAACATCTGAAATATTTTAAAATACTGAACTCCCTTTTACATACATGCACACATATATACATATATACACACACTCACAGACATCATTACTGTATATTCTTGTAAACAACCTGAGGAGTATGAATGATTGAAGTGATAATGATTGATAGGCTCAAGGTTGCTCATAATTTTGAGTAAAACTCAATATCAAGAGCCTCTGAGTATTACCCAAATATTAATGTTTAAAATCTCTCCACTCCATATTCCACATGTCACCCCACTTTTAATATAAGCATGTAATTTTCATCTCAAAGAAGGAAATACACCCAAAGAATTGACAAAACCAACACAACAGTTCTAGATATTTTTTCTCTGCTCTTACAGTAGAAGTAGCAAGAAATTCCGTAAGGAACTGCATCAACTTGTTATAGATGAGTTTTCCTTAGCTGAGACTGTTCGTTGCTAAGGGATTCAGGTTTCCTCTGCTCTGTTATTTAAAATTGCCTCAGCATACCGATGTGGTACATGAAGCAGTAGCTCCTTCTTGCTTGAATTTCACCAAGTTCCCAGGACAGAAGTATAACTTCCCTAGACTGTCTTTATTCTAAATAAAGAGATCAGTAGGGTGGGTGCCCCAGGCAAAATCCTGTTTTATGCTGGCTCCTCCCCGGGTTGGCTAATCTTTCACACCAGTCAAGGATTAGAAAGATGCAAGGTTTTATGTCTGTAGTTGTTTTCAAACTCTAGCACTAGAAAACATAAGGTAAGTGAATGAACAAATAGATGTATAAAATATCATTTGTTGCACTGCACACACTAATGCTTTGTATTTCGAGAAAAAAATTCCAAGCTGCCTGAAGTCTGTGAAGAATAAAAACTCCTATTGTATACTTAAATATATACTTGCCCTTATGCAATATGCGTGCATACATATTATCACAAGCAAGTCCCTCTACTTCATTACCTTTTGAAATCTTTTTATTATTTTCTCAGTGGTGATTAGGAAACTCACTGAGGTTCAGTTTGGCTCAGCTGGCCAGGAGTTTCAAATATCCATGAGTAATGTGTTGATGGTGTGTACATAATCTGTTTCCCCTATATTAAAATTTTCTACATTATGCTTTGTAACTTCATTAATAAGCACACTGTAGGTGGCGCTCTTCTGTATGGTAGATAATAGTAACTGAGTCCCCTAACAATCAGGGATAGGGTTAAAAGAGTGAATGTTTTATTGAGGAATGATGCATATGAAGGAAAAATGAGGAAGCAAAATTGGGAAAGTGAGCTATGAAACCTTGGGTTTGAATCTTCGCAACCCTAATGGAGAGCTTCAAGGCAACATGACACTGACCTAGCTAGGCCCCAGTACTCCGGCTTCCTTGCCACGGGCTGAGTGTGTCCTAGATAAGCAGGGACTCTGCTCAAAGGAGACGCTCCACTAAGGCAGTGAGTGTCTACTCTCCTCACCCCTGTAGCAGGGTGAGAGCCATATCCTCAGAGTAATCTGAATGAGACCTGCCTGTGTTTGCTACAGTTGCCTGTTTCTTCCTTATTCTGTCAGTCTTTATATTTTTGCCAGATTAGCTTGGTATAGGCATTCGTCAATTCTAGTAAAAGATTATATGATTCTTAAACAATTCAGAACATTGCCCTCTAAATTGAAATGTCACATCTAAATGTCATTGTCTGAGTCCAGATTCAGTTTACATGATGCAACATGGGTCTGCTGCAGCCAAGACTCAGGGAATTTTCCTGCAATAGTGCTGTGAGGGGTAGATCTCTAAATTATGTGCTGGCTGCAGTAGTTCATGGAGCTGGATGCAGAAGACATCCATTGACCTGGTTACTGGACAGATACATCCTCGCTAATTCATTACTATTTAGGGAAACCATTTAGGAGCAAAGAAGTGAACTAATAGATAGGAGGTTACAGAACCAGAAAGTCATGATTGAAGATAAAATCAGGGACTCAAAGAACACCTGGTGTTCAGGAGTTATACAAATGGCGCATGTACCCATTTTCCTTTTTTTGAGCAAAGACACAAGTTGTGAGAAGAAATATGTCAGATTAGAAAACACTAGCTTATGAATATCAAATGAATGATATACTGAACAAATTGTTTATGACAGAAAGGAAAGGCAACACTAAGTCAAATTCATAGGAATTATAACTCCAGGAGAAAAAAAGATCCCTTTGGCTTCCAATAATATGTACAGGTGCTACCTCTCTCACCAGGGCCCAACAACAATCACCTGGAGTTGAAACACAAACTCTGCATAAACCCTCTGTATCCTAAGGATTCAGACAGACAAAGCCATAAGAAACGGTCCTCCAGGCAGATTTTATGGACTTTAAAGCTAGAGTAGGGGCAAGTGCTGTCCAAGAACTTGTGCTTATAGATAACATCAAAGAACTATTGTCTTGTTCCACTGATGTGCACAGCAGAAATTACTGATACCCTGTTCCTTCAGCTGATTTTTGTAGTGAAGAAATGGAAAGGCAAATGTTTTGTTACTCATGGTCATACACACTTAGGGATTCTTCATTCTTTCACTCAACACAGTATTGACTGTCTTTCATGTCTCAGGATCTATGCTTAGATATTAGGGTAAGAGTACTGAGAAACTGATTATAAAACAGGGATGCCTCTTATGCAGCACTATGACAAATGCAGTAATAGGCAAACAGAGGCAGCAAAGAAATAGCCATGTACTAATCTATTCTGTGCTGAGACACAATGGGAAGACAGGTTCTAGAAGGCTGTTTGGAGGCATTTCTATTCAGGGGACAAGAAAAAGGTCATCTTGGTATAGAGAGAAATTTAAAAAGCCTCAAGTGAGTATCAGAATGCAGAAGGTATGAAAAACTAAGTGAGTCAATGCCAACTTCCATATAAGTCACAAAGGAGTAACCAAAAAAGTTTGTTTGTGTATATATTTGTATATGTACCTAGATACATATATTCCATAAGTATACTTAGTGTTTTATAATCACATTGTGTTTTGTGTACTTTTCTCCCTAGATTATGATATATTTTCATTTTTGTTTTATAAGAATGAGGCTTATGTAATCTTCAAATCTCCAATGTCTAAAAATACATAGTATTTTAAAAAGTTGCTTATTAGATCATCTTAAACCTGATTGCATTAAAAACCAAATTTCCTTCTAAGTGCTTAGAAATCAGAAAGGCCATGTCAACTTTTACAATGTAAGCTCTGTCAATTCACTAATATTTGTTGAATGCTGCATGTTCTTCAATGCTATGAAATAATGAAATTATATATTAGGATTTCTTGACACCTCGTACCCTACTCCTGTTTTATTATGTCCCTTAGTATTCTCCCAAGTACACTGACTTGCTGGTTCATTCATCTGAATATCTGGTGCAGGTCAATTGCAATCCTTCATGGTCAATAATTTTTGCTAAAAGAATATAACCCACACTGGCTGTCATACCACTGGCTTTCACTTATCCATTTATATTTAATTCTCTTGAAATTATTTTTAACATTTCAATGAAATTTATGACAATATGTTATATCTATAATAGAATTAACACATTTAGGTGTACAGTTTGACATACTTTGGAAAAGATCTACATCTGTGAACACTATAGTCAAGATAAAAAAATCTTCCGTTATCCCTCCATGTTAATTCTCCCCTGTGACTGGCCCTCTGTACCAGGATCCACTGCACTACAGTGTGCTAGCCTGACATTCCTTTTGTAGCATTTAAGATAAATCATATGTTGTTTAATGTACTCCTTAATTCAGTACATATAAAAAGTTGACATCTCACTCCACAAAGAATGGCTGCTAACTCAAAATTAACTAGCGACAAATGATAGCGAGGCTTCAGGGAGAAAAGAACTCTTTTTTTTTTTAATTATCTTTATTGGTACATTAAATATACACATCATGATTGCACTCCATAATGGGGATTTGTACCAGTATAAGACACAACTTAATTCTCATTTTTTCCCATAGCCCCACCCACCCTACCACCCCCCCATATATATAAAATTTGTTTCCTTACTTTTTTGTTACAATCTCAACATTGTCCTTCTCCACTGTGGATGGGAATGTAGACTGGTGCAACCACTGTGGAGATTCTTCAGAAAGCTAGGATTAGAGATTCCATTTGATCCTGTTATTCCTCTGCTAGGTATATCCACGAAAGAATTAAAAGATTCATATCACGGCGACATATGTGCATCCATGTTCATAACAGCTCAGTTTGTGATAGCTAGCACTTGAAAACAACCCAAATGCCCATCAGCTGGAGACTGAAGAGAGAAGATATGTTTTTAAAATTAAAATGAAGTATTTCTGCCATAAATAATGACAAGTTTGAGTCGTTTATACTCAAATGGATGTACCATGAAGACGTACTCATAAGTGAAATAAATAGGTAGCAGATGTGTAAATACCATATCTTTCCCTGATTGAAACGGAAGATGTAAATGAGTTCTAGAATGTTGATAAATATTGTGAAATAGAAAATATTCAAAGGGAAAGGTAGGTGTAAGTAAAGAAGAGAAAGAAAAATTGAAGGTGAAAAAAGGAAGCAATACTTATATATATAAGGGGGGTTCTAGAGTGTATAGGGGAAATGGGAAAAATGAGAACTCATGTCAAATACTGGTACAAATTCTCAATGTTGAGTGTGATCATGATGTGTATATGAAATATATGAATAAAATCAATTAGAAAAAAGGAAAGTTGATGCCCAGCTGTGATATGGCATAGTAGTTCCTTTTTATTGTTCAGTAGTATTCTGCTGTGTGACTATGCCAAGATTTCTGTATTCACATTACAATGCGTATTGTGGTGGGTTGTCAACTAGAACTATTTTGTAATAGCTGTTATGAATATTCATATGTAAGAAATATGTATAGAAATATATATTTTCTATCTTTGGGATATATAATTAAGTATAGCATTTCTAAATTGATGGGTGGGTCTAAATTGATGTTTACCTTTAGAAGAAGCTGCCAAACTTTTCCAAAGAGTTTATACCCCTGTAAAAAAATTTAAGTCAGAAACAGAAATTCCAGAAGAGCACATGCTAAGTTATATATTAAATCAAATGTATTCATTTCAACATGCAATCTTTGGAGTCACAAACACTAATACTAATACTTTTACCTGATCTCCTTACAACTGTCTGTCCTATTTTGTTGACATAGCAGGATAAATACATCCTTTTTGTGCCTTTTAGCTATATATCTACTCTTACAGGTATAAGTGAGGTAGAAGTCTTTTATAGTTTACAACTGAGAGCTGAATTTCACTTTAGGGAGCAATTTTGCTAAAGAATATGATGGTTTAGAGCATGATAATAGAAAAGAAAATTAAGAAGGTGAAATTGGTATCAGATTGATCTTCTGAGCCCCAGTTCTTTCCATTCGGAAGATAGATATAATAAAAATGCTAGCCACTTCTTGTCATGTCATGTGAATTAAGTCTTAGGAGCTCTTGAGTGGAAAACATTTCATATCTGGTAAAATTTTTCAGAGAATTCATTGAAATGCTAGCTTCTAAGAAATCCATTTTGAAAAGCATTGTACAGTGTGAAAATTACCAGGTAAATTGGAGAGAAATGTTTCTTCAAGTCAAAAATTTCAGTTGTAATTTTGCTTATCAAGAAATTCTCACAGTCTCATCCCCTACTGTGGGTTTCTCTGCAGAGAGCATGAGACTTATGAGATGTGAGTTGCTAAATAATTGGTGGGAATGCTTGCCCTCCAGTGGAGAAGTCATCTTAGAGTCTCAGAAACAGAAGATTAGGGCATTTTATATAGAATCTCCTAAATGAATAGCCAGAGGCATTAGTAGCTATAAAAACAAAAAAATTACCATATGGCCTTAGTTAAGAAATTAAGCTTTAAAAACAAGAAGATGTGTTGATGAACAATAACCAATCTATTCAGCACTGTGCTTTCAGGAATTAGTTGGTGTACTGTTTTGTTTTTATAGAAATTACTCCCAGAGCATACCAACTGCATGTCGCCACTAGGCTGCTCCTCATTAACGTTTTCAGATTGGCCAAATTGTCTTTAGTCCCCTCTCTTCTTCTTTTCAGTAGTTTACAAACCTGGTCTGGTACTTTCACCTCACGTAGAACTCTAAAGACCACCATTTGTATCACAGGCCCAGCACATCAAATAAGCAGGCTTGGATGCCTTCTGGCTAATTGTAATATGGACTCCATCTCAAGAAAGCATCTTGCTGCTCACATGAATAACGTAGTTAACAAGTGTGGAACATGCACAGACACACACGTGCACACACTTTGGAATGAATGCAGATCATGGTCGGGGCTGGGTATTATTGATACCTAAAGGAGGGCCATTAAAAACTTACAGACCTAGGTCAATTTTATGTTTAATTGACACATTAAAAGATTTCTTGAGGTGTTTCTTTTTGCATAATTTTTCATTATTTTTCTTCAGAAACCCCAGTGTTTGTAGTCTTCTTAAGTATTATGCTTTTAGGGTATCATCTACTATAAAATGCACCTAGATTTTTCCTAAACTTATCTAGATATTGATGCATATATGAAGAATTAAGTTGAAGCTGTATTTTGTTCTTTCTTAATTCACTGATACAACAAACATTTGAGGGATTCTAAGAACAGCTTAGAATTATTTTTGATTTCTTTTATTTTTATTGGTGTTAATATTATTAAAGACTCAGTTTGTCTGAAAGAAAAGAGTAGCTTTATAATTTCCTATCTGGAAGATTTTAGGGAATTAGAAATTACCTAAAATTTGTGCATTTGATAAAGATTCTGAAAACTGGCTTAGTGGGAAAGGGTATTCTGTTTAATGTTATGACCAGAAAATAAGGCAGTCAACATCAGAAATACTTCTAATAATGCATGCTATTAAGGATTTATAAAAAAAGTAATGATACCAGGAAAATCTGAGTAGTCACAGTCTATTCTTTAATTTATAAAGTGCACATACTCATTTTTATCATGTTACTACACTCCGCACATTTCTTGTTGTATTAGAATATTCTCTATTTTTCCTGTCCAATGAAAGCTTGCTATGTAAAAAAAAAATGTCAATTTTCAAAATAACGCTGGACAGAAATTAATTTTAAAGATCTCAGGTAGTCAAATTGTTTGTCAGCTGGCTTGATAATTATTGAGCCACTGAGATGAGGGAATATGAAGATAAAAATGTACATGGTCAACTATCTTGACACAACTCTAAGAATGTCAAAGTGTGCTATCTCAAAATAGAGACAGGTGATTCAAACAAAAGAAAGGCTCCCAAGGAACCATATGTAATTAGAGATTTAAAAACCTTTGAAGATATTGCAAATTGCTAAATACTTAGTAAGAAAAATTAATTCAAACAAGCTAACTACTAAGCCAATGGAAGAAAGTCTGGTAAATGTTCAAAGTAAATTCCAAAGACATGGTGGTCAGTAATAATGGTAGCCACTTAGAAGCTACTATCAGATTATTAGTGTTCGTGCCACTCGAACCAAATAACATCTTAAATTTGTTTCAGTAATTCCTATCCAACTACCTTCCATATATTATGCAATTCAAGTGATCTTTAAATTATTGTCAAATTCTACCTTTAAGAGTACTTTCACAAAAGACATGCAATTCATATCATCTAGAGTTACTGTCATTTCTAGTCTAAGTCCCATGGAAATTCATAACTTAGAAATGAAAGTCACAAAGATGCAACTGCCTTCATAATGCCAATGCAGCAGTTATAAATATTTCATGAGTATTGCATGGGCAGGGGCAGATCTCCATTTTCATGAGTTAGAATTTGTACAGCTAAGTCTCCAGATTTTACTATTCATAATGCACAGTATGCCCTGTAGAGCATTCCATACAGTGCTCTTTAATATTTATGTTTAATGAAATTACTGTTCTGAAAAGAGAACAAGCCAAAGCAAAGACTTCTTGTTAAAGTATTAAGTTTTTTTTTTCTAAATAAAGATGATAACAATCAACAGAAATTACCTCATTGTGGTATCTTACACATAAATACATAACTTTTGTAGGCATACAGGATGACAGATCAAGAAACATTAAAACTAAATGAAAAGGTTCTTTCTAAAGGTTATAATACTAGAAATCTTATCTTAAAGAATTCAAAAGGTTAAAATGCAGAGAGCAACTTTCTTACATATAAAGATATTAATCACAAATGGTATACATGACTGCTGTTTCATAGTTTAAATTTATGTCAATATTTTCCTGGGTTTTTCTTTTGTTCCAAAAAACACATTTTAACTTGCTAAGATAATATTACCAAGTTCAATAATGAATTGCTGTTGCATATATTAAGGTAATTTATCAAAGTACTTATCAGTACCTGTCAGAATGAATTTTGCACTCAAAGTAATGGAAAAAAGGACTATTGTGTGTGTTGAAATCAAAGAACATTACTACGTCTAAGTTATTTCAATGGAAAGGATATGTGTTTGCCCTCTAAATGATACTTCTCCCACAAGAAAATAAAGGCTTGAAAAAATCACAGGAAACAGGCATAGTAAAATGTCTATCCCTTGCTTTTAAAATGAACATTTGATATTTTATTTCATTTTTGTCATTTTGATCAGTTCTTTCAAGTAGATGAGTGTTGAAAAATGCTGCACAAATCTTGGCAACATTTATGAAACTAAGCTGAAGTTACTGATCAGCTTGTGTATAATCTGAGCTGAATTATTCCATTTTTCACATAATATATATTACATTTAAACTGATGATGAAGTTGCAGATGGATTTTCTCTTAAATACATTTCAGCAGGACTATATCTTCGAGTAATGAAAGCAACAGGCTTCGTACTGCATGCCATTCTCCTGGGAGTTTGCAGTTCAAATATATTATACTTGAACCATTGAAGTGACTGGAAATTCTCTAGAATCTCTTGAACTGACTGTCAAAAGTTTGTGTTTCCATTCTGACAATATTGAACTGAGAATGAGAAATACCCGGTTCCATTTGGTTCTTTGTAATTTTATTTTCCAAAGATTCCCTTGAGGAATTTAACCTTTATGTGATGAATTTGCAGTTCACTTCAAGTGTGTTAACCTTAGTTCCCTAATGAGTCTAGGTGTAACGTGGAAGTAAAATTTAAGAAATATATCATACAGCTCATTGTCAAGTTGGATTTGTCTTGCACATACCCAGCTTTGTTATTGCTGCACTACACATTTTGATCACAATTCTTTAATTATGTTCTATATTTAACTGACCTATTTGAACAGGATCCAGAGCTGGTACGAAACATCTGTCGCTGGGTTAGGCAAGCTGTTCGAGTTCCCTTTTTTGCCAAGTTGACCCCAAATGTCACTGACATTGTAAGCATCGCAAGAGCTGCAAAGGAAGGTAAGAACCATACTCACACTGGTTGTTCAGTTATGAGCGAGCATTCGGGTGTGTCTTTGTGTTATAAGAAAAATATTAAAATGAGCATTTGAACTCAGAAGTGAAGTAGATTTGCTTTTGCACTTCATCTAATAAATGGACCCCAAATTTTAACCTTGAAACACAAGATCACTTATACTTCTTCCTAAGAAACACTCATTTTGCAAATACTAATCATGTATAGACACAAATTCCCTATGATGAATGTTGTCATTATGTGTATCTAAAACATACCAAGAAAATACCTGAAAAAACTTATTAAAAAAACTACAGTTACAGCAAACCACCTCCAAATTAAAAAGCTTGTAATAATTCATCAGTAACACTTGAATCTTTAATGAGATTTTAAAAAGATATCAGGTTCTACACTGTGAAATTGGCATGTTTCCTTCATATTAGAAAGTGCAGCACACTACCTCAAACACATACTCAGTATCTGTTTAACACATAAATCATGCAGTCGATGCATAACTTTACAAATCACATATGTGTATCTGATATTCCATGGAAATTACACCCTGACTCTCAATGAGATTGTAAGTTACCTGGGAAATAACACTGAATACAAAACACTTAGCTTCAACATATCCATCTAATAATTTAGAAAATGATTTTACGTTGATTAAGATTTTTAAAATATTTCTAGCCCTTTTGCCGTGATGGTGAGAGTCAAATTTTTGCACACACTTCAGAAGAGAAAACATTCTCCAGAGAACTGTGTCCATTTTCTGAGTTATGTAAGTTTGACTGAGTTTTAGCCATTGTGTCTGTAAGAACTACAGACAATTCTCAATGGTGCATGTGATGCTGAGGTATACTTACAATGTACCAGTAAACTGCATTTACAAAAAAGAACTGGAGACAAATATTGTGTTTCCCACAGGTGGTGCAGATGGTGTCACAGCCACCAACACAGTTTCAGGTCTGATGGGATTAAAAGGGGATGGCACGCCCTGGCCAGCAGTGGGGCTTGGAAAGCAGACTACATATGGAGGAGTGTCAGGTAGGTGCTCTCCTTGCCTCGCATTTTACTTCCTTCTGGTTACTGAAAAATTAGAGTATTGTATGGTAAGCAACAGTATCCTGTGCATTTTTAAAAAATAGTCACCAAGCCTGATACTTTGCTAGTCACTATTTGTAATAGTTACAACAAATGGAAACAAATGAAGGCTCAAGGGATTGTGGCTCTTAATATGAGATGAGAGAACACTAAACTAGGATCTCGCACAAATTCAGTTCTCCTCTGATCTGTGATTTCTTGAGAATTTCTCATTGTTCATGATTGTTTTGGCACTTAATGATGAAAGTTAATGCTAGATCTTTCAGAAGAAAAGTATGTGATTCCTAACTGTAATATCTTTTTAACAGTGTGAATTAATTTCTGGGCTTCTTAGAATTTTAAAATCTACCTTCGAGCAGTGCTGCTTTCACCACTGTCCCATATACACCAATAAAAGCATTACATTTAAGCTTTGGCTGACAAGACATCAGCAGATCTCACACCTTTGCACATTCTTTCCTATCCTCAAATACTTGAATTTGAAAAAAAAGAAATAGAGAGGCGTTTTAACCCCAAGGTCTCATCCGGCCTGTTTGCCCTGTGCACTCCGTTGCTGTGACAACATGCACTTGGCCTTGCAAAGACAATGCTGGGAGGTTCTTGACTGTGCTAGTATGCGGATTAGTCTCCTTGGTGATGGAGAAAGTGGTAGACATGCATAACAGAGCAGTGCCCCACTGTTGAAGAAAATCATTGCGGGATCAGACCAAATATGTGCTTTTTGAAGACACTAGATGGACATAGATAAAACTCTATCCATTGTTTGATTTTCTATCAGGAGAACATGACGTATGTCCATGTGCTATGATAAAACAACAGCAAAGGGTTGCATTCTGCTTTTAATTGAATGCCCGTCCTACAGTATCAGAAGGAGAAGGGCTGACGAGCTGCACCTGCTCAGGCCTACACCACTATCTTTCATCAGGAGCTATCAAACAAGGTCTTAACCATTGCTGTACGGTACAGAACTGTGGACTGCATGAGCAGGTGCCGCAGAGTCGAGACTCCAGATTTGGGATGTAACGTGCACCATGTTTTCTGTCAGCCCATTTCATTTTTTCCGGCCTGCCATCTTGACAGCAGGAGAATAAAGGAGGTCACAGAGGGTGCTGAGCATTAAAAATTAATAAAAGAACTATTGCAGTAGTATTTTATATAAGTAGCGCCATTCACACTTTCCCATTTAAGCTGCAATTTCTGAATATTCTTCCATACTATAACTCATTCTAACAAAACTGCAAAATTACAGCTTTAGAAAAAGTCTTTTGTGTCGCAGCCTTTAAGTACACACACAGAGGAAATTATAGCGGTGCCTGCAAACAAGTTCAGCTGTACCTCAGGGCCTGTGAGCATTTCCATAAAACTCTATTTCGAAGATTTATAAATTCATATATAAATATTCACTTCGGCTATAAGTTCAGCTAAGCCTAGATGGAGCACTCATTTTAAATAACAGAAAGTCCTTCATATTTTGGGGACCTGTACCTCATTTCTAATGGATTCTATATTAAGTTCTTTCATATTAAACAATCTGTTTTGAAAATAGCCTTTCTCTGTATTGACAAAATTAATACAGTTTTTTTCTTCTTTAACATAACACTTGCTTTAGTTTAAAGGTAAGAGTCATTCAAGCAGTTTAAACAGGCCCTGATAATAGATTTTAAGACAAAGCACATCCCATCACAAAGGGCATTCAGAATGAGTCACAGCCAAGCCTGCCTTGTAAAATTGGGTTGAATAATAATGGTTTCAAATTTGGGGGGGGGGATGATAAAAAATTAAAATCGCTAAATACTGTTGATAATTTTTCAAATATGGATGCCAGAACTTCAAAATCTGCTTCAATATAGACACTTACACAGAATTTACAAGATATTTTTGCATGATTAGAATATTACCATAGTGGAGCTCTATTCTTTTCCCAAATGTCTGCTTACAGCACTAGAATGCACACTTCTACAAGAGCTGCTTGAATCATTAAAAAAAAGACAATAAGTAAAGAGTTAAATTTTGTATACCCACCTAACAACGCGTAGCTGTCTACTGCCACGAAAAGAGATTTCTCTTTGTAATATGACCTTTGTACCTATTTTTCTCGGAATAAAATGTCTACTGTTTGATATAAAGGTTTTATTTTACTTAAATGGAAAAACAGTGATGTGCCCGAATTGCTTCTCCACCAGAGGAAAATAGCCACTCTCAGCATTGTTCTCTTAAGATGCATTATTGGCTAATTATGGACAGTAACATGTATTGGGAAGATAGAATCTCAACTAAACAATGTCAGTTGAGTTATTTCAAGTAAAATTATTTTAAATTATAGATATTTTCTTTCAAACATTGTTCTCCAACTCATGAGTACATGACGAAATCAAGTTTAATGACCTATACTCAACATTTTAAGAAATGAAATAGAATTGTAAAATATCAGGGTGTTTTGCATATATTTGGGATAATAATTGTTTGGTCAAATTTCTTTTTCAGTGTTGTTAATAAGCCATATTTTTGAGGGGTAATTATTTTGTCAGTATTCCGAAAAACTTGCCAAATCATTTATTTAATGTTTCTTTGAGAGAGTTTGTGTATTGGTTGTATTTTTCTAAAATTACTTTTATGTTAAATCTAAAGTTTACTCCAGTTACTTGTAGGATTGCTAACTCTTACTGCTGATTGTGTAGTAGATAATCATTTTGGACTTTGCTTCATTTATGAGGCTGAAAGCGTGTTGTCCAATGTGCCTCACTTATACCCAAGGCACCACTGTATGCATAAAGAATACCTCATAATTTCACCACAAATCATCTCAACAACAATTATTTGTTATTTTTCTTTTTTTAAATTTATTTATTTATTTATTTTAGGTTTTTTGAGACAGGATCTCGCTTTGTGGTTCAGGCTGGCCCTGAGCTCAGCCTCCAACTCACATCACAGCAATCCTCCTGCCTCTGCCTCTCTAGTGCTGGGATTACAGGTGTGAGCCACCACGGCCAGCACTGTGGTATGTGGTACTGATTGCTGCTGGGCGTATGATATGTGGTTACTGGGAATCAAACCCGGGTCCTTGTGCTTGTAAGACAGGCGCCGGAACCACTGAGCTAAGTCCCTGGCCCTTATTTGTTATTTTTCAAAAATATTCTTCCACTTGTATTCTTTTTAACTTTCTACCCATTCCCTAATTATCTTGTGTATACCAAGATTAGTGCTGAATAGTGACAGGAGCTCCAAAGGTGCTCCTGAGTAGAGTTTTCTCATATTGTTTAAAAGAAATCATAAATGGACATATTCCAACATTTACTATAGAATGAAAATGAAGTCCTATTGTATCTCAGACTGAGATATCTGTGCCCTTCTTTATGAATTAGATTTGTAGGTAAATTATCTCAAAAAATGTAGGACAGATATGAAACTGCTAATTAAGCTTTTCATAATACAGATACCTCTGTATAAAAAATTGATTTTAAAGATGTCATTCTCTACTGCTGTTTGGATATTACAGTCTTACCATTAGCAAGTTACTACCATCTAACCTGCCCTTTCCTAAACCCAGGCCAGAAACCTTTCATGTGTCAAACATCAGTCAATTCACTGAAATAAATTATTGTGTTTGTGTGTTTGTGTATGTGTCTGTGTGTGTGAGAGGAGAAATTCATTGAGTTTTGTATATTTGATCAGAAGAATACTAATCTCATATGTAAATAATATAAACTGTATCCTTCAGTGAATTAATCACTATTTTTCCAAGTTTTGGTTTAGTTTTCTTTCTTGGCTTAGTTTACAAACTTGACTGTTTTATGACATTGTCCTCAAATAATGAGAAGCTCTTAATATAGCTCCCAACTCTGGTAGGCTCACTCACCTCTGTAAATGGTGTGATCCAGCTGTGTTGTGACATTTTCATAAGCAGCTCTCCCTGTAAGTAAGATAGTAAGAATGAGTCTTGCATGGCACAAGCTAAGGACAGATCTTTCCTTTGATGGACTTCATGAAGATAACCTTTTTGATCATTAATAACCACATTAGAAGAAAGAGCAATTAAGTTTTTGTCAATGGAATAAATTCATTTGAAGAAATTTTGATGTTTCTTGTAATTTTACTGCCTTTTCTTAATATGAGGTAGGCACATTTCTTAGTTTTATTATTATTCCATTGTCCTGTACATGTTTGTTGCATATATAAGAACATAGGTGTACACCCATTTAAGGGAAAGATCTGAAATAATTTTCCAGGAGATATTTTAAGTAAAACTTTAGGCTCAGTGTAACTTACTTCTAACAAGGTTAAAAAATTGTTGTAAGTGGTTTTTCTATTTTACCAAAGAACAAGAAATTCTTAATTTTAATATTTTTTCTGATTGCTTCAAATTACTAGATATAAGCTTAGATAAAACAATAAATACATTTCATTTAATGTTAAGACACAAAATTTTATTAAATTCTGAATAATTCATTGAAGAAAGCTTTTTAAGATTTGACCTTTTTTCTCTAAATTTGTTAATTTAAAATAGGATATAGTAAGAATCTAGAAAGTCTGTATATTTCTCAAAAGATTATAAGAGCAGAGTCCATAAGTGTTCTCAACCTACAAATAAATGAGTAATTTGACTGCTAGCTATGTGGGCGAACAAAGGCCAAGGTCTAAATGAACCTTTGTGTTTATAAACCTCCTAAAGGTGTTTTCATTATAAAATGAACACAGTAATAGCCAATAAAAGAAGATGTAAGTGTAAATTTTGCTAGTTATTTCTAGTTCTGTTCTGGTGTAGGGCTGAAAGTAAGTGTGGTGATGTCATACTGAAAAGAATAATTAAAATGAAAGCTCTCCATTGTATTCTTACTTTTTAATGCTCTATACCAAAATAATACAAAAATTCTGTTTTATTATTCACATATGTAAAATCATTCTTAGACTGTCACAGATGTAACAGATCAAATTACATGAACATATATTATATACTATACATGAATATATATACAGGAATATATATATATATATTATATATATATATATATACACACACACACACAAAGCAGTCAAGATCAGGGATATCAAATAAGGATGCTGAATTATAATTTTCATTTCAAATTAACACTTTGGTTCAGAGAGGTTCATCACTAGAAATTTAACTTATATTAATGATACTCATTTGACTATATTCACCTACAAATTGACAAAAAATCACCCTTTTCATTACATTGCCTTGCTTGGAGCCTGAGTTTCTTACTGCTTAGTCTGGTTGGTGCAGGAGATCAGAGCCCTAATAATAGATTTTTGACAGTGAGCTCGCCTGCTACCTGTCCTACACAAACCCTCATTGTTCATGTTTGCTTCGTGGCAACAAAGCAGACAGAAGGATAATGCCAAGTGCTGAGTTTGAGGCACAGCCTTGCCTTGGCTTGACATTTCAGCAGAATAGCAGTTTATGAGATGCATAATTTTTCATCTGGGACTCAGCTGCCATATCCATAGGTGCTTAAAGCTCATTGACAGGCTGGGGCAAGGGCAAAGGCTTAAGGCATAGATCAAGGTCTACATCCTCTCCTTAGATACTTTAAAACAATTATTTTCCTGTAGATAAGTAGTATAGCCAAGTAATATTTAAAAGCATTGTAATTCATGAATACCTATCATTTTGTGTATTGTTCTTTTGTGTAAAATTAAGAAAATGAATTAATATCTGTACCAGTTCCCAAGAAAATATTTGATAGCCTCTGTAAACCCAAGGACTGTGACAAGCATATTAAGAAAACTTACCTTTGCAGCAGTGATAATGAATTATTAAATTTCTTTCCTCTGTGTGTGTGTGTTTTTTTTTTTCCTTAGAAAGGGTGATTTCAAACTTGTGGTTAATAAAAAAATATTCTATTATGAAGGTGAAACAGAGAGGATTATGTCACTCTTTGAGCTTGAATTTAAATATTCACAGATTTATGCATATCTCCTGCATGAAAAAAATCAGTGTAGGTGCACTTCAGTGGCTGTGTAATTTAGGACTACACATCTCTGTAAGCTTCAGAAACAGTTCACTGTGTCACAGCCTCATATGGAACAATGGTATAGTACATTGGATTAATTAAAGAAGCCTTGCAGAGAACTGAGTTCTCCGTATGTCAAGATTTCAGTTTTATGTTAAATATTTTCCAAAGGCCAGGCCCTTAAATCTCATGGGCAGTACCAAGCAGTGAGCTGTGAATTTAACCATAGGCTAACTGCTAATGATAAGGAAAAGAGTCCTAGTTGAGGCAGCTGTAATACAGTCATTGGATTAGGCTATCAATCACCCAGCTCCCTAAGGAAATGAGGAAGAAGACCAAACAGTGAAAAGGGAAATGAGGAAAGGAGAGCATGACTAGAATGAGATTCCTCAGTACCTTTATCCATTCATCGTTTTAAATCCCTAAGCATCACACCGAACTCTGACTGCAGCGTTTCTCTGACTATAAACCCCACACATTTATTTCTCATATCTAGAGGACTATCAGAATATCATTGCCCCTTTGTAGTTGAAGATCTTTAAATCTTCTGGAAGCAAATGTCTGATTATGTGAGAAAAATTAGATTAAGTATTAATTTTTGGATTCAAGATTTATACTTATGATTCTTCTATATTTCAGGAAATTTTTTTTAACTTCCAAACTACAGTTAATGTTTGCTTATGGGCATCCTAATAGTAAAGAAAGATTTCAATACACAATGATCCTCACACTTTAGTATACATTAGAACCTGAAGAGCTTGTTGGGCCCTAGATTGCTGGACCCCTTCTCCGAAGTGTCCACTACGCAAATCTAGGAAGGTCGAACAAGTTCCACACAATGAATTGATTACAGGAGATGAAGAAAATCTGCGATACTAACCATTTTTGTTCAAATAACTTATTTCCAGATTAGCATTTAAAGCATAATCAGTGGTAAAATTAGAGAATATGGCACTCAATAAAAAAGTATAGAACTGATCAGAAACAAATGATTATAACTAGAGTCAAAATTTTTCTACAAAAAAGCCATAGCATATAGTGTTTGAAGTCTCTATAGAAAAACATATATTCGTCTAAAGCTTTCTTATTTTTCTATTTACTGAGACAAAATATCCAACTCCCAAAATTAAAGAGAAAAAGGTATATTGTACCTCACGTTTTGTAGAGGTTTCAGTTCATGGTTGCAGTGTTTGAAGGCAAGGCAGTATGGCAGAGGCACATCACAAAGGAGAAACAGTTCATGACAGGTAGAAGGCACCAGAGCAGTGAAGTAGCAAAGAAGCACCAACAGCAAGTGATGGCCCTTTATCTGTCCTTTATATTCTATCAGGGTATCCCTCCCTGAGGTTGAGGAGCACTCACATCCAACACGGGGTACCCTTGATCCCACCATTGCACACTCCAGATCCAGCCACCTCTGAAAAACCCACCCCATGAAGCTTTGGGAGACTTGTAGACACAAGTCATAGCAAGGTTAACTGTTGAAAGAAAACCATTGTTTATGCAAAAAAGATTCCTTTTTGAAGGTCACTAAAGATAATTTATGGATATTAGTAGTACTTCAAAAACATAAATATGTGGGGTGTATCTAAGAGTTAGCTATCGCAAATTGAGCTGCTATAAACAGGTGTGTATATATCACTCTGATATGAAACTTTTAATTCTTTCATATATATATACCTAGCAGGGAAATAGCAAGGTCAAATGGGAACTCTAATCCTAGATTTGTGAGGAAGTTCCACACTGATCTCCACAGTGGTTGAATGAATCTACACTCCCAACAACAGTGAAGAAGAGTTCCTTTCTCCCCACACCCTCACCAGAGTTTGTTGTTAGTTGATTCTATGATAATAGCCATTCTTTCTGGGGTGAACAAAAATCTCAGTGTCATTTTTATCAGCATCGCTCAAATGACCAGCAATATTGAACATTTCTTCATATGTTTCTTAGTTGCCTTTACTTCTTCATCTGAATAGTTTCTGTTCATTTCACGTGTCCATTTTGAATTGGGTATTTGAATTGGGGTGAAGGGATTTTTGAGTTTTTTATATCCTCTAGATAATGGTTCCTTTGTCTTAGAAACATTTGGTAATATTTTTTTTTCCAAAATTGTAGGTCATCTTTTCACTCTCTTGATGGTTTCTCTTGCTGTGCAGAAGCTTTTTAATAAGATGAGATTCCGGTTTTTTGTTCCTTCTGCTAGTTCTCATGCTGAAGAAATTTTGTTCACAAAGTCTTTCCCTATGCCATTGTCTCTAAGAGTTCTACCTAACCTGTTTTGCAGAAGGTTTAGTGTTTCTGTTTAAATATGTAGGTCTCTAATCCACTTTGATTTCAGTTTAGCACATGTTGAAAGATAGGTGTAGCTTTAGGCTTTGGCTGGTTGAAACCCAGATTTCCCAGCATTTGTTAAAGAGGCTACCTTTCCTCCACTGATGGTGTTTGGCTCCTTTTTCAAAGATAAGAAGGCTTAATATATCTAGAGTTGTCTCTAAATATTTTAGACTTTACCACTGATCCTTGGATCTATTTCCTTGCCAATACCATGCTGATTTTATCACAGTGGCTTCATAATATAGTTTCACATTGGGGATTGTGAAAACCCCTGTCATGTCCTAATACCCTTGAACAGGAGATTGGATAAAGAAGATGTGGGGTTTTTATAGAGTATTACTCAGCCATAAATAATGATAAATTTGACTCATTTATACTTAAATGGATATACTTTGAGGTCATACTCATAAGTGAAATAAATAGGATATAGAATGTGTCAACACCATATCATTTCTCTGGTATGAGAAACTGAAGGTGTAAGTGAGTTCTAAAATGTATGATAGGTACTGTGAAATAGGAAAAGTTCCAAAAATAAAAGAGAAAAGAGAGAAGGAGTTAAGTAGAGAAGGGATAGAAAAAATTGATGGTTATAAAAAGAAAATAAGTTTATGTATATAGGGGTGGGAGATACAAGATGTATCATGTACTAGCACAAACACTTGATGTTGAATGTGATAATAATATATATACAAAAAAACTAATAAAATCAATTAAAAATAAATATATGTAAGAGGCAGACAAGTGTAGAGTTGCAATCATGATTTTGAAATGTAACATTTTTCTTTTTTACTTTATAGATACTGGTACACTGAATAAAAATTTCTCTCCAGGTACAAATGCTTAGATATTAATTTATGTAGTTATGATATCAAACCTTAAATTGTGGAAGAAACAGTAATGAATGGCAGCTTAATTCACTTCTTTCCTGCCATCTTTATAGAAAGGTGTCACTTTATCAGTAGATAAGAGAAGATAATTGATTGTGTGTAGATCAGCCATGTCCAAACACAGTGTGCCTACTGTTAACAGTTGGAGTATGCACTGATAGTCTTTTAAATCTTGTTTTTCTCTTCTCATGGTACTATTCATCAGCCATCAAAGCTGCTTGCAGCTGTCTTCTGGATACATGAATGTTGTAGTGCTTAACTTTGTAACCCTGAAAACATTGTGATTCCCTGGAGAAAAATTTGCTCTAAATCCCAAGAGATCCTTAAATATGGACGTAGAAAACTCAGGGCACACACATGCCATGTCTGATGGCTAACTAGAAACCTGTCGCAATGATGCAGAAGTGATGGGAGGAGTTGGAATTGCTAGAGAGGAGATGAAGGGGGCTGTGCAGGCTAGTTTATCTCAACTTACTAAATTCTTGGAGAGTCTGACACTGGAGTTCAGCCTGTAAACAAACTTTGAGACACAGAGTGTACTACAAGTTTTACACACATTATTTTCAGTGGTCTTTATATTTGTATGCTTACAAATCACAAATGAAAAAAATGCAAGCTAAGTACCCTCAAAGCATTTTAATATTAGCCATAAGTTTAAAATAGAGCAAAAGATGTAATCTCCAGTCTTCGGAAAATATTGATTCTTTAAGTTATATTCTTTATCATTATTTTACAGAAAGCTGAATCTAAATAATATTATCACTTCTTATTTACAAAATACAAACAAGCTCTAATTAACAGTGGAAAGTTTTGAAACTTTATTTCATGGTACGTGTATTTTCAATAAAATTTATCAATAATATTGACCTATTTTATGTACATATACCTTGAAAATTTTTTAGAGATCAGCTTATGAAGTAATTTTTAGAAGATATATGACTAAAATTAACATGTATAAATTTAAATTCCTGAAATAATCCATTAACTGAC
>PVIR01022930.1:0-27658 GCA_004026965.1 Petromus typicus | reverse complement strand
CTGCCACACCGCCCTGAAATTTAAGAAGACATGCAACCAAGATGCGCCCGGCGCTGGGCTTTTAGGAATGCTCTTATATTATTTATAGGAAGACACAAAGATATAAAAAGTGTCTTCCTTAGAAGAAAGGAAATAGGGCACATTGACACTGTGAACAAACTAGTCAACTCCACCAGCAGCGTGAAAGCAAAGCAGACATTAGGATTTTCTAAGGGATGAAACTTTCTGGCCATTGGATATTTTTGAGACGCTGAAAATAATTATTTCAATGGTTTTCTTGTGTGTTTTTTTTTTCAGAAACTATAACTCCCACTCTTTTCATAAAAGTAGGTTGCTCCACCTCACCCATTTTTTTAAAAAACACGACTGTCTTCTCGAACTTATAACTGACTAGTTATTCACACTCAGACCTGTAGATGCTGTCTTCTACCTGTGTGTTATGTGTCCATTCCACATTGTAATGCTGTTTCTGGAGACCACTGAGCAAATATTTCTTGCCCAGACAAGTTTTACTGCATCAAGCACGGCAGTAGGGATCAGGTCAGCTTGGGAGAACCCAAGGTGCCCCATTTAGTACCTGTGACTTTGGAACACTGGCTTAACTTCTCCACAATCCAAATTGATGCAGAATCAAACACCAGGACTTTGGGGAACATTCAGGGGATAATGGATATAAACTATCTCCCAAAGATCTGGCACCCACATTGCTTTGTTCTAAGCATGAAGTACATGTGTTTGTGATACTTTGGTCTTCAACATCCTTCCAAAGGCTCAAAGGATTTCCATATCTCTAATATGTGTCTGAGATGATTTCCAAATAAACTGGCTCCCATGATCTAAATAAGTTCCATTGCCACTGTTTTTCTTTGATTTACAATGCCTTTTGATGTATTTTTACATCAATTCACAAATCACATTCTAAACCAACATTCCCTTGGAAATGTAAAATTTATGAAACACTATGTTAGGTCAAAGCAACTCACACCAACAACCTGAAATTAATCAGCCTCTGTACATCTCCTGGATGCCACATTTCTGCCTTAAGCAAGGAGGGGTAGCCTCCAGGGAGTAGATGTCTTACAGCCATGAAACTCCAGGAAAATACACTGGTGTGGAGAGAGAGAGATAAGAGCCCAGAACCAGGTGCCTCCCTGAAGCCCCACAAGCCCCATTCCTCTCCTTCTGGCCCCTACACTGCTTGTTACTTGGGCTATTTTTGAAGCTTTTGCCATCAGCTTTTTTGTTTCATGCAGCCAAGTGCATCCCTAGTTGAAATAGTGGAATAAAGTTACCGAGGACCTAAGTCACAATGTTATAAATAGTCAGTTCTGACTATGCAAGTCCATGTACCATAAATGTTCCCTTTCTGTTAGGCTAGTGTAAACAGAACATTTTTCGGATCCACAGGTGTCCACCCCCTTCTTCTTCATTTGCAGTTTGTGAATGAGGTAGATCAAATTTGATTGTTAGTGATTTTGTAAACATAGTGATTAACCTGACCTATTGAGTAGAAATGCCTATTTTATGGTCAGATCTACTAACCTTGATGTCAGAAGAGGTGGATAAATAATGCTTGTCATACTGCTCATCTTCTGTGCCATTTGTGTGGAATCATTTGTGAGGAGCTACTACGCAGGTAAATTATTAAGATCTCTCTTCGAATGTCACCTCCCAAGAGAGGCCTTCTCTCATGTCATCAGAAAAGAACCTCCACAGACCTCTGTGTTAGTCCAGTTTCAGTCACTGAAGGGATACCCTAAAACGAATAAAATCATAAGAAAGTGGTTTATCTTGGCTTACAGTTTCATATGTGTCAATCCATAGTAACTCAGCACTGTTATTTTGGGGCCTATGGTGAGACAGAACATCTTGCAGGAACATTTGATGATGGAGGAAGCTGCTCATCTTAGAACATCCGAGAAGCAAAGAAAGATAGAAAGGTAAAGGCCCCCAACATTACATTCAAGATGTGCCCTGCTGTGGCTTATATCTAGATGCCCTTCTGAAGCCTCATGCCCTCATTGGTGGGATGTGGGGAGCTAATTGGATATGAAAGCATGAAACTCATGTGTTTGGATGGTGACTGAATTAGAAGGCATTAAGCTGACTTGCCACTAGGTGCAGTTTAGTCAGAGGAGGTGGGTAAGTGTGTGTGTGACCCAGGAAGATGTATCTCCCTTCCCAACACCCCGCCCCCACTTCCTGTTTGTCATGAGTGAAAGCAGCTTTCCTCTGCCTAGGCCTTTTCCCTGTGTCTGGAGCCCACCAAACATGCAAGGATGGAAATGCCCAGCACATGAGCCAAAATGAGATCCTCCTCCCTTAAATTACTCTGTTGGGTATTTTGTCCCAGTAATAAGAATATGACCATCAACTAGAGATATTTGTCCTGCAGAGCTCCATTCTGCAGTATCCAAGGTGCATCCGTCGGGATCTAGTCAGAATAAAAGAGCTCATTCTAGATATTTCAAAAGATAATTTAATGTAAGGCATTGGCTACCCAGGTAATAAAGTAGCTTAGAGGCCACGTGTCAGTGAGGCATCCCCGATATAGCCAAAACCATGTCTTTACCAACCTACAGAGTTGGAACCAAACTAGAGACAGGTACACTATTAGAGGCCGAGAGCTTCAACCTCAGTGGACTGTCCCTCTGGAAGAGGGAACCTTGGTGAGGACGGGGTCACAATCTGGGGCTGGAAGAAAACACCACTCAAAGCAGAAGTTCAACAGTTTCAAAAGCGCTAGGCAAATCTAGGCAAATCCCCTGTGTTCACAGAGCAAAAGGACTCCAGAATGTATCTGAAGACAAACTGGGCAAAGAAGCAGATACTGGGCAGAGAGATCCCTTCAACCAATCAGTCATATGACTAGAAGGAGACTTGGAAGGAATGAGAGGGGTTGGGGATGGAGAAAAAGAAAAAGAAAAGGAATACTGAGTAAAAGAAAATTTCTCATCATTCCCAAGAGGCAAAATTGGAAAATATTAAGAACCTGACCCTGCTATTCCTCTGCAAAAGAATTAAAAGATTCATATCACAGAGACATATGTAAACCCATGTTTATAGCAGCTCAGTTTGTGACTGCTAAATCTTGGAAACAGCTGAAAGGTCCATCGACTGGAGACTGGATAAAGAGTTGTGGCTGTCCTACAGAATGGAGTATTACTCTGCCATAAAAAATGATAAGATTGAAACATTATATTTAAATGGACATACCTTGAGAACATCCTCATAAGTGAAATAAATAGGTCACAGATGTGTAAATATAGTATCTTTTCTCTGATATGAGAAATGAAGATATAAACGAGTTCTAGAATGTATGTTATATATTGTGAAAGAAAATACTCAAAGTGAAATGGGGTGAAGGGGAGAAAATAATGGTATTATAACAAAAAAGAAAGGAAACAAAGCTTATGTATATAGGGAGTGGAGTGGTAGGGTTGGTTTGGGGAAAAAAATGGGAATGAAGTTGTGTCATATACTGGTACAAATTCTCATTGTTCAGCGCAATCATGATGTGTTTATGTAATGTACCAATAAAGATTTCAATTAAAAAAAAGAACCTAAATCCATAATCCTCTGGAGTTTCAATAGCATGCCCACAGTCTTCTCGTGGCAATTAGCTGCACTTGGAAATGTTTTTAGCTTACATGAAGGTTAACAGAAGAGGATATAAACTGGCTCCTTCACTGTATTTGTGGCAGTTGCCTGAGACCCCACATCTTTGTAGGAGAAAGCATATCCATGTTGAAGAATGTGTAAGAGAAAGTAGAGAAAATAGGAAGTCTGCTTGAAGTCCTAAATACTATGAAAATGCCTTTATCAATAGTAATTTATGACTAGTAATTTTAAAACAAGAGAATGAACATTAACTAAAGAAGAAAATTGTCAATCAGCAATATCTTTCTGTATTATGTTTTGTTACATCTTAGAACTGATAAAAAAACATTCATACTTTAATTGATATTGACAGAGAAAAAAACCAAGCCTCTAGGGAAGAAATTAGTAGTAGCCATTAGTAGCAATTGTGTATTCATGTGACAGTTTCTTAATGGAAGGATAGTTACAATGCATAAAAATAAAGTATAAAATATTTTAAAAGAAAAGAGATGCTATTTCAAGAAGACTGATTATCCTGATATATAATTCTAGGAATTCAAGCCCATATGGCCAAGTTTAATAAATCAAATTTTCTAAATAAAGTAACAAAATAATGTTTCCCTAGGATTTGGTTAGCAGGTAATGGCCCAACCAAATTACAAAAATACCACAAAAGAGGAGGTTTTAGCCACAATTGTGTTTGGCTATTTTGAGCAAGAGGTCTAGAGGTAAAAGGTGATCAAGGGTCCAAGCACTAAGTGAACATTACAGAATATTGTTCCCGCTGTTGCCATATTTGTCTGTGGCTTGTTTGAAGGCAGTGGTCCATGGGCAGTAGTTTTTCTTATTTAAGAGTCAAGTTATGGGGGAAAAACTGGTCAGACTGTAAATCACACACTCTATTTTCCCTGTTTGTAATTGTGGAGCCACACAGTTATATGTGGCAGTTACCTTACTGATTTCCGAAATAGAGTAGGACTTCATTTATCTGAAAGTCATTAATCTGGCTCATGTTACAACTATACTGAGTTTTGCCTTTGTTCACATGAACTTTGTTCCATAGAGCACCTAAATAAATGCTCAAACAAAATCAAATATTTAAATGGTTTAATAGAGAAAGTTGTCAGTATCTTCAGGTACTATCAAGGAACTGATTTAAGCAAGCACCTTTCATAACCTTAACAAAATTAGCCTTACCAGTGTATCAACGCACATCCCAAATTCTGTCTTTACTAGACCACACTGTGGAAGTTTCCTTTAAGTTAGTTGTAACATGCGCTTAAAAATAATAGCAGTTAAAAAGAATAAGGAAGAACTTGCTCATTCAGATTAGTCCTCCCTGGCATTTTCTCAGATAGAGTCTTGCCATGTGAGATTGGAAGACAGTCATCTTTACTCACTGCATATCGATCATCACTTATTGAGTTTTTAGGTAGAGTCATTGTAGGAGGACTTCAGAATATTCTCAACAGTATTCTCAAGAAGGAAATGCAATACTAATCCAGTGGGTAAATAATTTAAATATTTCCTTATCGATAGAGTGAGGAAAGCGATGAAAATATATAGTTGCCTATTTCTCTACATTCATTGAAAAGTGAAATATTTAAGAAAATACATTTGCAGAGACCTTGGCATGACAAGTAATACTAAGTCTGGCTGTCAATAATAGAGAGTACTATCTTCCTTCCTGCTTCAGATATGTTGAATTAACTTCCCAGTTGCCAGGCTAAGAGTGGCTCTTTAAGAACCAGAAACAGACTTTCAACATCTTTCTGCTTTCTCATAATTTAATTTCTCTCAAAAACGGAGCAAATATGGAACCCCTCAGAGAGGAGTGACTAATTAATTGCTAACTGAACTAGACACACTGTGCTGTTTCCCTATGTCCCATCTATGCTAACACTCTCCACATCGTTCTCCTCATGTGCTGAGGTCCTAAATCCCCATTAACAGGACTGCTTGGAAGGTCGAGGAAATGCCAGTCCACTGGCTGAGACCACAAATGATGGGGACTGAGTGGCCTAAGTATAACTTGGGTCTTGCATTTTTCAGCTACAGGTTCTTCCCACACCTTCTGCTTCTCATCAAGGTCTTCCCCTCACAGATCCTTTCAGCAAACGAATGTTGAGTATTTACTATTTGCTTCACTGTAAGAATGAAAGAGTGAACAAAAATAGTCTGTCTCTACCCTATGTGGCCCCATTGTCTTCCTATATACCAGGACTGTGCAATGCTTGCTAATATCCCCACTTCATAGCTCAGCTCAAGGGTTATTCACAGTAGGATGTTTCCCATCACTGACCTCCACATGTGGCTGTTCATTTACTCAACCGATGATACCTGTCAGCCTCCCAACCCAGACACTGAACTCCTGACCCAAGACCAAAAAGGTGAAGTAAGAGTACTGGCTCCAGAATCGACAACGCCTGTAGACAGAGGAGTGTCATAAACATCTGCAGACTTATTAAAGCTCATACATAGGGCTCCTGTTTTTCCCACATGCAACTCTCTAGTGGAAGTTCACGTTATACTTCTTCTATTAAGTAATAAAAGCACTCCTTTTTAACAAAAATGAGCACACACATTTTTAACCATCTCAGTTTAACATCTCAAGTGCTTTCCTGTTGACCTTAAGGAAATTTTGAGGGCACAGTGAGGCTACTTGATCTTCCTAAGATTTGTTACTCTATTCGAATTCGGCCTTTACATCATCAAATATAAAAACATTGTTCCTTAATGTCTTGTGTTAATTTAAAATTTGTCCTATATATGTTATGGTTTATATCTAAATGTTCCCCAAAGCCTCATGCACTCATAGGTGGGGCTTAGGGGAAGTGACTGGATCATGGGTCTGTCATACTAGCTTGTGGGTGTGTGATTAGTCCATTGATGGTCACATAACTGGGTGTGTGTTGGGAGGTGAGGCCAGGCGGGAAAAGCTGAGTCACTGGGAGTGGTCTAGAAGGAAATATGCATATATATGTGTATATGTATGTGTGTGTGTTTATATCTATCTATCTATCTATATATATCTATATATCTACACATTATATGTCTATATATCTACACTATATATATCTTCCTCAATGACTGTGCTTCTCATCACCATGTAATGAATCATTTCTCCTGGGACACCCTTCTACCATGCCACCCTCCTTTGCAATCAACTATGGACTAGACCTCCACAAACTGAAAGCCAAATTCAACTTCTCCTTTAATTTGTGGGTGTCAAGTGTTTTATCTTAACAATGGGAAAGTAACTAAGACAATATATAAATGTAAGTTTTAGCAACAATGATTAGGAGTGGTTTTAGAAACAGTTAAAACCTCATAAATTTTTCAAACTGTATATGTGAATTAAATATTTTAGAGTGACCTCATATTTACCTTAATAATCTCACATAAACAAAAACTTTCCATATATTTAACAACTCAAATGTAATAAATTAAGTTTATAAATGCAATATTCTCAAGTTTCCTTAAATATTTCAGTTCTGTGTATATTACTAAATTATCTTATGCCTTTCAATTTAAAATAATGACTCAAAATTTAATTCTATAATTATGCATTTTAATTTGAACTCATTAGTCTAAACCCTTGGACCCTGTACGTGTCAGTCTTTTAAATATTACAATTACTTAAAATATGAAATACTATATAGATTATTCCTAACAACCAAAAAGTGTTGATACTGTGGTTTTCATTTATTTTATGCTCTTTATTTTTAATTATAAGCTTTCTCAAAGTTAGACATTTGTCTATCAATGATACCAAAGTAAGCAGAACAACTCAGTCAGACAGAGGAATCCCGATGGTGTGTTTCTAACACCAAATGTTTGGGGAAGGAGTCCTCACACCAATCAATTCTCCTGATCACCGATCATCAACTGGGTGAATATCTTTGACTCGATTTCATTCCAGTTGAGGCTAACTTTACAGGTCAGACTCTCAGCTCACTGACTGCCCCACTTTAGCTGCCACTCCCATAATTCTAACCAACCAGCTCAAACATCAGGAGTCCCTACAATCATCTATGTGAGGTCAAGGACTTATTAAACAGCTTGCATACCTCAGTATTAGTATTTAATACCACTAGTACTAGTAGTATGATACTACTAGTTTACTGTGAAGCATATTGTAAGGGATTCCAATAAGGAGGTGCATAAGACAAGACCCAAAAGGATCCAAAGTGCAAGTGCAGAATGTAGACTCAAGGTGTGCTACACAAGAACATCAGTGTGTTCCCCAACCTAAAGATTTGCTGAACTTGGCGAGTTAGGGGTTTAGGGAAGCTATATAACATAAGCATACCTGACTGAACCATGGGTCATTAATGATGGAGACAACGTTCAAAGTGTCTCCCCTCCCAAGAGGTTAGGGTAGGGCTGCAAGCTCCAACTCTAACTATGCCTTGTTATCTCTGGCAATTGCTTCCCATATCAGAGCTACCTAGGGTACCCTAGTCTCCACTCATTTCATTGGCCTATGAAGGGCAGACACCACCTGAGCTCCCAAGGGCCTTAGGTTTTGTGTAAGGAATCTAGACTGAGATTATATTGGTCAAGTTTATGTTGTAAATACATATATATATGACATACATAACTTAAAGGAAAAAGGGTTTGATTTGGCTCATCATTTCAGATATTTCAGTTCATTGTCTGTTGCCTTCCAGCTGGTGAAGCTACTCCATGGCAAACGAAAGCTATTCAACTCATCACAGTCAGGAAGCAAAGTAAACAAAGAAGAGCCAGAAACAAAGAAGTCGGGGGCCAAATAGAGTCCCCATGATCATATTCCCATGACTCACCCAGAATCACCATGCTGTGTGCTTCACTAGTTTCCTGGATGTCCCTCAAGCCAATCGAGCTGATGATCAGGATTAGCCATCACAGAGACCAAATAATTGTAATGAACAAGCTCCAACAGCTTAAGGAACATACACAACTACAATCGCAAGGTCACAGGTTTGCTATCAGCAATCTCTTTGGAAAAGAAGTGCTGACACCCTTGGAGATGTTTATTATAACTCTTGTTATCATCGTGAGCCTTTTTTTTAAATACTTGCTGTGCCCAAAACTCTCAGACTATTCCCCAATATCAGCCAATTTGATAGCACTTTTCCTTTTGATTCAGCTGCTTCTGACCCAATTCTTCTGAAGCCTCTTTGAGATCCTGCCTTGTCCAGGGTCTGAAATCCTGTTACTTCACCAGGGTAGAGCATCTTGGGCACTGCAATCAGCTAACCGATTCTACACACTGATTCTGAAGAGTGGAGCCATAAATCTTCCTTTCCTTCATCTCTTTAATGACAAAAACATAATATTTCAGTCATTTTTTTTCTGTGATATAAAAATTTGAGTTGGGCAGTTAGCCTGACCCTTCCTTACTTCTTGTTAATTTCTAAAAGGAAAAAGAAACATGAGCATGTTGTCATTTCCATGCCCTGGTGATTTCTTCACTTAGAGTTAATTAATTTCAAAAAAAGGAAACATTCTTTCTTCATCTACAAAGAAACCTGCAGGAACTGCACACTGAATAACCTCCCCGGTAATCTCTGAGGATGGACACTCTAAGCACTGAATGACTTTCAAAACTTCCCAGATGGAACTTTGTTTTAAATTTTTCAAATGAGAAGACTGTTCTTGAAAAGTCACCTTTACTTCTAAACTTCACCATCTTGGTATTTTGAGAACATATCTGACGGTATACCTTAGAACTTTTCTTTTCTTTGATCAAAAAAGTGTAACACCTGTTCTGAGCAGGCAGGAAGCACTCACCTGTAATCCCAGAATGCTAGCAGGTTGCTTCACAAAGATGGTAAATTCAAGCCAAACTTGGTCAACTTAGCAAGATTCTGTCTCAAAATTAAAAAAAAAAAAAATACTGTGTTAAATGCTGGTGATATATCTCAGTGCAAAGACTCTAGGTTCAATCCCCAGAACCATAAAAAATAATAGGCCTACATGTGAACAGTACCAAATCTAAAACTTGATTCTATTTTTAATTCAAACTGACTCGCAATTTCGTGGAGCCTCAGTTTCCTCGTCCGTAAAAAGACAGGTTTGAGTTAAATGGACCTGAAGCTTTCTTCAGTCTGACAGATCCAAAGCCAAGAGGCTGGCCGGAGAAAGCAAAAAGAATCCAATACCAATTATTTTTTATCACAGCCGTTGTAAGTGGAAAGCCAAAGCAGTTAGAATTTTTCTTTCCAAATCATTTACTTCACTGTAGCAATATTTTCATAAACTGACCTGAATTTCCTGAGATAAGAGAAAACGTGAATTTTCAGGGGGCCAAAATGGAATATTGCAAGGGAAATATGCTGTGAAAATTATGCTGAGATTGTTATCCTGATGGAAATTTGGTAACATCCTCCTTATCCTGGAGAAACCACTTAAGGTCAGGCAGCAGCAAAGAGATGAGAATGTTTCTGAAAGGGTGCACTGTGCACTTCCCAGACTTGCTTATACAACCAGCCGGTTCAGGGATTTAGGAGTAAATCCCCTCACTCACCTGCTGCCACAAGGCACATTCAGACCTATTTCTCCCTGAATTCAGAAGAGAAATGAAAACCTGTGCTGGTCAGTAACACTTGCAAGTATCATTATCCCCTGAATATTATTTTCAGCATGTCACACACACACACATTCTATCATCATTCCCATGTCGTTATTACTACATCAGCTGAAAGGGACATCACCTGGACAGATGCCCACGCCAATGACTGAGCAACCCCTCCTGAGCCCAAGCCCAGCTCTCACACAGTCCCCAGCTCCCCCTCAGAGAGATATGTGTGCCTGCGCCTCTCTCACAATGAGCCTTCCAAAGAGAAATGCTTTCTTTTTATACAATGTGGATGACATCTTGAATGCTACTTAATATTATGAGAACAGTTTAATTATAAAAATAAGCATACATTTCTGTTTTAAAATTCTGTTTCACTCCAGGCCTATTTGCAAAAAAAAAAAAAAATTTAAAATTCTTCAACATGCTACATAGGGCAAAAGAGTCCAGGAGACCTATACACAAAAATGTTCACAGATAAACAAATAAATAATAACTCCTAATATATATCTAGTAGTAAATAGGGCAGAAAAAAACACAATTAATATTTTAAATATCAGCAATGTAGAATTCTTTGACATACACTTAATAAAAGATCTTTATCCAAATTTCCTAGACTTGTACTTTGCCAAATATGTAAATTTTTCTTCCTTTTTATTGAGAAAATTAAAACCACATTTTGAGAAAAAAAATAATTGTGTTCACATATAAAGTAAAGGAAAAAATTACATGTGTATATGACATCCCACCCACATACTCAAGGTCACCCCTCCAAGAGCACTTTGCAAAAACAAGTCACCTTGTGGTGGGCAGACATGTGGCCTCCAGGTCAGTGTTTAGGAGTTCTCTGAAGAGTGAAATCTCTTACAGCTGTCACTGAATTAAGCTGCTTCTACTTTGATTTATAATACAAGACTCTGACCTCATGTTATTTTTAAAAGTGTAAGAGCGAAACAGTTTCATAATATGAAAAACTCTGATGCAAAGTGATGGGAGGGCTGCAGTACTTTTCTTCAAGATATTTTTGCTTTACCAAAGAAGGGATCATTCAGTTCTTAACACTGGAAGAGAGGTTTCATAATGCAAACAGCCTCCATTCTGCAAATCTGGCTCCCTCAAAATTTCCATGACTGTAGCACACCCTCCAGGGCCTGGGAATGCAAAAGGAGTGCTCTCACTCATCCCTAGTTGTCCTAATGTGCATCTGTCCTTGATGCTACCTGTGAATTTCCTGCCTTTCCAGATCCTGCTTCATCAAGACCCATCTGTCTGCCCATATATTCATGAGAACACACACACACTCACTTACACACACACACACACACGTTAGCACTTCATCAGGACACAATCAAGCAAATAAAACAGCCAGTCGTCAGACAGCTCTAGATCACAAGCCTCCTGAAGCCTCATGCCTGGGAATCAGCCGGTACTGAGCAACACTATCACACAGAAGTATTTCAACTACTTATTTTTCTGTTATATTTTTAACTCTTATTCTGTTCTGAGTACAAGCCATATTTCTCAATAGGAACTCCACAAGGCAGTCCTTGACAACTCAGCACATTTTTACTAGCTTTACCTACACTGTCGTACCTAAAACATTACTGTGGACTACAGAAAAAAATAAGCCATCTCACAAATGCCCCCAAAGAGCTGAAGAAGGGGGAAAGAGCACGGTTTTCGGGAAAATTTTATCTTGCTTGACAACAAAATCATCCAAGAGAGCTATGAGGCTCTATTCAAGTGTAAGAGCTCTATATTCATCAAGGTGAGTGTCTCCCAGAGATAAATGGTGTGCAGATGATCTTCTCCAGAGAATGGGAGAGTAAGATCAGCCCTGAAGATTAAAGTGTAGGGAGTAGATGGAGACCATAGAGCCCAAAATAGAAGCTGCACTTGGGAGTCTTACGCAATTAGTCCCACTACAAAGGCAGGAAAAAGTCGTGAGATTTCCCAAAAGTCTTTTCCCACGGTACCAGAAATCAAATCTGTGACCTTGCACTTGCAGGTAGGTGCCAGAACCATGAGGTAAATCCCTGGCTATTAATTTTTTTCTTACAGTACCAGGGATTGAACTCAGGCCCTTGTGCTTGCAAGGTAGGCACAGTACCACTCGAGCTAAATTCCCAACCCACAATGCTTTAAGACTACCTGAACTAGATCCTCATGCTTTCCAGTTTCCTCTTAGTTTCTGCCCACTCACCATTAATATGTTAGTGAAATAGTGAACAGGACAATATCTATGATGGTTAGGGTCAAACCAGAATTTTTTCCCAGAGCAAGAGAATAATTCTCAAAAGCACATGTTAGTATCCCCTATAAACCTGCAGTGTGTGTGTGTGTATGTGTGTGTGTGTGTATGAGTTTATTCCCATCCCACAATATGCCCATTGAATTAAAATTCCAGGGCAGGATGGTGTCATCTGTTATTTTCAAAGCTTTATAAGCAATTCTGATGCGTAACTAGGACCAAAGAGCATGGTACCTTGGAGATCCAGGAGTCTACATGCAGAATCAAAGGTAGCTGGACACTTAACTGAAGGAGCACAAGTGTGTACAGAATCAGAAGTTCACGGTGATGCAGAGCAGGGAAGGGGCTCCCACCACAGAATGTGGGAGAAGCAAGCGTGAGTGAAAAACCAGGGCGCAGCGCACTGCTCCTCCTCCTGGTCCATACAGGAGCACATGGGTGAGCATTTCTCACTGGCCACGTGTGGGACTAGGTCAACATCCAAACATAAAGGTCTTTGCACTGTCCACCTCAAGCACTTTGAGATTGTGGCTCTAAATCACAATCATTGACCTGACTGCCTCAAAAGACATCCAGCAGGTCAGTGAAGCATGCTTCTGGGGCTGGGCTGTTTCCAAAGACCACTGGCCTCCAGGCCAGCAAACCAAGGAGGAAAAGACCTGCTGCAGTTGCAGCTGGTATCATCCTCCAAGCTCATAGCTCAGAAGAAATGAACAGAGAAGGAGAAAGTCAGCTCACATTTTATCTTCATTCTATTTGAGCAGGCGGCTTTTTGGCTGTTGCCATGATCTGTGGGCATCAGACTCCAGAGTATTCCTCCTTTCAAAGCAGACACTCCCTAGCCACCCTCCAGGAAGCTTCCAGGCCTTTGGTCTCAGACTGGCCCTGTATCCTGGGTCCTTTTTGTTCTGGGCCTTCAGCTTCTTGGACTGCGCAGCTCTGGCCTCCAGGCTACAGATGGCCATTAGGAACTGTCTCGCCTCTGATCCTATAAGCCTGTCTAATAAACCCCTTGCACTGGGGTGTGTGTGTGTGTGTGTGTGTGTGTGTGTGTGTGTGTGTGGTGTGTTTCATCAACAGG
Source organism: Petromus typicus (assembly GCA_004026965.1). Classification (NCBI taxonomy): domain Eukaryota; kingdom Metazoa; phylum Chordata; class Mammalia; order Rodentia; family Petromuridae; genus Petromus; species Petromus typicus. The sequence continues at coordinate 14,161 of PVIR01022930.1, read as the reverse complement.
TTTCCTCCAGAGAACCCTAACTAATACGACGCGCAACTACAAAAGCCAATTATGACCTCCTAATCACGACCTCCTAATCGTTACCTCCTAATCATGACCTCCTAAGAGGCTGTTCATCCACTTCAGTCTATTTTAAAGAAGTTTTACTTGGTAATTCCGAAAGGAAAATAAATAGTTCAGAAGCCTGAAGCTAAAGAGGATCGTGGCCAAGCTTTCCTGACCACCAGCTTTATAAACTGAGGCTTTGCCTCTGGCACACCTTCTGTGTGCCCTCATCTGGAAGGAGCAGACATCTTTGGGGGACACTCAGAGAGGTCTATAGGGGAACCTGGGGTCTGAGTCAGCCTCTCCTAACTGCGGGAGGGAGCCTGGAACTGGCTATGAGGTTAGTAAGCAAATGTCACAAAAACAAAGAACCAGCTGCTTAGTTGTTCTCAATTAGGCAATTTTGTAAGAAAATTGAGCAAATTATCAATTTGACACTGCTATTACCAAAAATAACTAAATTCTGTCTTCTCTTCCTACATCAAATCATTTTAATTTATGAGAAAAAGGAAAGGACATATTAACAACTTTTAATTGCTGGGACTCTGTGGATTTGTTTGTTCCACAGACAAGGAAGCTGTGAGGCATGAAGAGTCAAGACGCAGGGCAGGTCAGAATCACAGCATCTCAAGTGGCTCCCGGCTTGAATATCTCCAGACTCTCTTGCATCACCTCCGCTCTTCAGTGAGCTGCACAGCTGCTCTTACTGCGTCCTTTTCCCCCAGAGACTCTCAGAACTTCGATCCAGGCGTTTGAGGCACCACAGAGCTTTTCTGAACACGAAGCATTGCTAGTACTGTTCTTTTTCCACATGTTAAAAATTGTATTATCTGAAGGAAGCAGTTGCAGCCACCAAATCTCACTGGTTTCCTTTTGAGCTGTTTTGATCCTTAGCCATCCTGCAAATCAAGTCACGTACATGTAATAACCGGGGCTGTAGAATGCACCGGGACTGGAGAACGCACCGGGGCTCCCAAACACCTGGTGCAAAGAGCTCCTCTGTAGAATTCTGATATATTTGTGGAAGAATCCAAACCAGCACTTCAAGGGACGAGGAATCATTTAAAGCAATTACAATATACTTAACAGTGACACACTTAGCAGGGTAAGCAATTAATAAGCATTATCACGTATTATCTTCTCCAGAATGTAAGATGTTGTCACTGTCGTGCTTGCTTCCAGAATGAACACTTGCAGATTACAGTGCTGGAACATCTTTCCCAAAGCTGAAGAAACAGCAGTTTTTTTCATATTTCATGCATTTTATTGGCACATTTTATACACACATCATGACCACACTCAACGTTGAGAATTTGCACAGTACATGACACAACTTAATTCTCATTTTTCCCATTCCCCTACCCACCCTACAACCCCCCTATATACATAAGCTTTGTTTCCCTTTTTTTACCATGACATTTTTTCTTTTTCCTCGTTACTTACCCTTGCCCCGTTTCCCTTTGAATACTTTCTATTTCACAATATCTATCCTACACTCTAGAACTCATTTATATTTCAGTTTCTCATACCAGAGAAAAGATATGGTATTTACACATCTGTTACCTATTTATTTAACTTATAAGGATGTCCTCATGGTAGGTCCATTTGAAGTATAAATGATTCATCCTTCTTTATGGCAGAGTAATATTTCATTTCATAAAAAAAAAAAACCTCACATCTTCTTTATTCAGTCTCCAGTTTCTGGGCATTTGGGTTGTTTCTAAGATTTAGCTATCACAAACTGAGCTGCCATAAACATGGGTACATATATGTCACTGTGGTATGAATCTTTTAATTCTTTCATATATTTCCCTAGCAGGAGAAAAGCAAAGTCAAAAGAGACCTCTATTCCTACCAGCCTATTTTATTCCACTTGGAAGCCTTGTGCATTCAAATTATGTTGCTTTGAAATCATAACACTAGCAAAAGGAAGAGCTATGTTTGGACCTAGATTTGTCTCCCTCAAAAATCTAGGTTTGGGGCCAGGGATTTAGCTCAGTGATTCCTGGGTCTGCCTTGCAAGTTTAAGCACCCAGGATCAATCCCTGATAACCACATACAACAAAATCAGGAGTGATGACTCACGCCCACCAGCAATCAGTACCACATACCACAGTTCTGTAATCCCAGCACTCGGGAGGCAGAGGCAGGAGGATTGGTGTGAGTTCAAGGCTGGCCTGGGCTACATAGTGAGCTCAGGGCCAGACTGAACTACAAAGAAAAATCCTGTCTCAAAATAAAAAGTTTACATGTGAAGCCCATACATTATGCTGATCCGTCCCACAGCTTTGCTAATACATTTTATCTACCTGCTGATACCACAACTTATCTAGAGTTTCTGTAAAAATAAAATGGAAGAGAACCACCTGTGAAGTCATAGACTTTGCTGATAAAAAAAGAAGCATAAGGCAGCTTCTAATGTTCTGAAACCAGACAGTTCATTCAATGAGGCAAAGTTATTCGAGCTGATTTCTTTTTAATTGGGAAGATTGTGGAGTTGTTTGTGAGGTTGCTACGTAGGTGTTGTATAAGGGCAGTTTGGTGATTATTTTTCTTGGACCTAAAAGTGACTCCCTAAGGATATCAACACATCTTTCCTCCACTTGCTTACTCTTTAAGCATGGTGGTCTAACTTACAGCCTTGAATAAAAGCACAGTTTTCCAAGGAGAATCTCCAATTTTCTCTTGTGTTATTCTGCTCTTGCAGTAATTTGCACTGTCTTTGTGTAAAGAGTTTCTAATTGAGCAGGTGCAAGAAACAAAAGCTGTTGGTAGCTGTGTTTATACTAATTGTCACAGTATAGCCATCCATTGTTGAGTTATATTTATTCCACTAACACTATGGCGTGTACAAATAATCAGATGCGCTGAAGACCATTATCACATCACAGTTGTGTATGCGCTGGTGGGAGGGGGGTGTTAGCTGGTTGTTCAGGGCTCCACATAGTTCTAGCAGTCATTTTCCTATTTCTGCATAATTTTCCTGGTTTTAGAATTGATACTCAGTCATTATTTACACTTCTGGAAAACTAGGAACTGACTGGCACAGAAATCCCAACATTCATAACTTAGAGGAGAGGTTTAGTTTCACTCACAGTTTCAATCCATGACACTCATGACAAGGGAGAAGCAGCACAGCAGAGGGACAGAGTGAATGCAAAGTTGCTCATGTCATGGTGTGCAGGAAGTAGAGCAAAGGGAGCAGGTGAGAGGTAAATAAACCCTTCCAGGTCATGACCTCAGGAACCCACCTCTTCCAACTAGACTACACTTCCTAACAACCATTCAGCCCTGATCTCATTACTAAATTAATCCATTGATGAGTATTGGAGCCTCAAGATCCAATAATCCTCCAAAAGTCTTGCCTCTCCCTTGGGAGATATCCTAGCAGTGATGGTGAACCATTTAGAGATGAGCACCCAAACTGCAACCCAAAACTCATTTATGGCAGTGTCAACACTGCAGCTCAACCTGAACCTAACCTCAATCCCGAGGGTCTAGTTTCATGCATTAATATCTTGTATCTTAAAAAAAAATAAATAAAACACACATCATAGGTTTGCTACCATTGTACTAGATCTAACCCATAATGTCAGAAACTGATTGAGACCATTCTCCTTCCCAGCCAGTGACTTCTAATAAAACTACACATTGGAGAAAATACAACTGGAAATAAATAGACTTAAAGCAGAAAGAATTGTCTTGAGGCTGCCACTTATGATATCAGTTGTTCAGGCTCTGCTTCTGATACCCTGTGCGACTGAGTTACAGACTCTCTGAACTTCAGTCTCCCTATCTATGCATCAAAAGCATGTGTTCTCTGTTTAGGGGCAGAACCTCTCAGTGAATGCATGAACATTTCTATTGTCTTGTTCTGAAGTGATAAATGCAGGAAGGGAACTGAGCGACAGGAAAACTTTCCTGTTTTCCCATAATGCACTTGAGTCCCTGAAACGTGTTTATTTCATACTTTGTAGATGCAGAAGAATCTCAAAATGAAAGTAACATACAATCATTTAGCAGAATACCCTCTAGATTAGGGGTTCCCAGTAAAGTTTACATTTATGAGGGGGTTTTTTATCTTACTAGGCAAGGAATAATGATTTCACTGTTATCCTAGTGGAAAAATTACCTTGGAATTGGTAGGATCATTGTCATTCCTTAGCAATACAATTATATCACAGTAGCTTCAATCATCTAGGAAAAGATAATAAATTGCTTTTGAAAAAAGTAAAATAAAAGCTACCATATTGCTTGGTGGTTATCTGAAAGAGAAAGAAAACACAGTTCTAAATGGATGAAGTATAATATGACAGCTAAGTCAGTTTGTGAATCATCAGAACATACATCAGGAACCTCATGAGCTCACTCTATGGGCTTGGTGGGGTTAGATCAACCTCCTGTGCAGCTGTACATCTAGAATCAGAGACATAGACACATTTGCAAGTTCAGCAAGGGAGGACAAGCTCAGCCTATTGTACTTAAATCCATGGACCCTACAAGAATCACTGTTAGGGGAAAAGGTGACTATGCTGACTTGATGGCCTAAGGGATGCCTGAATAGCAGGTAAAAAATTGTTTGTGAATGTGTGTGTGTGTGTGTGTGTGTGTGTGTGTGTGTGTGTGTGTGTGTATGTGAAAATTTTTCCCAAAAGAGATTGAATGTGAATCCATAGACTGAATAAAGATGATGTACCTGTGCCAGGTGGGCCTGGGGTTACCCAGTCTGCGGAGGGCCAGAGAAAAAGAAGTGGAAGAAAGGCAAATTGATTCTTCACTTCAGTTGGGAAACTTAAATTTGGGGTGATCATTCCCACCCTGGATTCTTGGTGATCCTACTGTGTCACTTGGTAGCTGAGCCTTGGGATTTAGTTTTGATGAATATTGTGAACTGTTCCCTCAAGAATTATCACCCACCTTACGTGCCAGAGAGGGGACTGGAGTTTTCCCTGGTGTCCTGGATGTGGTTCCTGAGAATAACCCGTTCTTTGGGGGTATTCTTTTTATTAACTATTGACCAGGGCTATTTTATAGATCAACAAGGTTCAAAGTTAATGGACAGAAAACTAATAGCAATGCCATTTTATTTATTGGTCGAAAGGTAAATGAATTCATCTGATAGAGATATAATTGATTTTCTTTCTGTGGAAAATATAATTGAAGATATTATTTTTTATTTAAATAGAATAAATTTTTTATTCAATAGAACATTTAGCAGCTCTCTACTTATTTGCAAATTCATTTGGCATTCTGACTTTGTATACATGTATCTTGTTCTTTATATTTTTGTTGAACAAGTCAAAATCTTTCTTACTCTCATTTGTTAATGAATTAAATTCTTTGATGTATATTAATTTTATTTTTATGTGAATGTGATAGCTCTGGTCTTGGACAATGGTACTTTGTTACTTCATGAACTCCAGGCACATATATGTAATATACTCTTTGTTTTTCAATTAATCTCTTGTGTTCCTATGTGTGTCAAAGATAAGAAGCAAAATACCTTCCTCTAGAGCCTTTTCCTTCTGCGTTAATCCTAGTTTTCCAGAGAAACAAAACTATTAAAAGTACATAAAGAGAAACAGATTAGAGATTTAGTAGGAAGTATCAGCTCATGAGACTACAGAGGTGGAGAAGTTCTGTTAGTTGAATTTCACTGATTTCACATACTGGAGACCCAGGAGAGCAGACAGGGTAAGTCCCAGTCTGAGTCTGAAGACCCAAGGAACACGAATGATGACCAACCCAAATTTAAGTTTCCCAACTGAAGTGATCAATAAATGCCTACAAAGTGACCCGTATAGGAAAGAGGATTAGGCAGTAGTTTAGAGCTGCGTTGTAAGACAGAAGATTTGTTTCACAGAAAGGAAAATTAAAGTACATTGATCTCTCAGTTATGAGAAGGAACCACGTGAGCAAGTAGCATGTTTGGCGACACAGACTGTAAGAGCAAATAAGAATAACTGTGTTATAAAAATTCACATCTGATCAGCACTACAAACACTGAACCTCAAAAAGCCCTTAGACTTCAAAATTCTCTGAGGAGGCAAACAGAATTTTACTTCCACCAGCTTTGCATTTATCTCAGATTTAGATCAGCCATCCTTTAATTCATACTGACAAATAGTAAATCAAGAAAAATGTTTTCCTCTCTGTATTATCTTCAATGTATCTGCTCCAAATGTGATTAAGCCTTGGGTTTCTGGGAATGCTCTTTCTACAAGGAAGACTATGCCTTTTATATCTATCAGATATTTAAATTATTTTTTTAAAAAACAGATGTTCTATAAAACCAACTAGCACCTAGATTTGTGAAAAATATTTTTTCAGCAACTCCCTAGGCATTTCTCTTTGTTTCAATTAGAAAGAAGAAACATGGCCATTTCAAAAGAAAGAAAAAAAAGAAGAAGAAAGAGACAGGAGTAGGAAATATATGATTTCAGATGGTGTCTGTCTCCTATGGTTTCACAAGTCTACTTGGAAAAAAAAAAAACATGCTTAATGAAGTCTGGACATTATTCTGATTTAGTTTTGCTGAATGAAATGATGATTCAAATTAGTAATGTCCCTCACACCTGAGTTAACCCTAAAATTTCCATCAAATTAAAATCATTTTGCAGAATTGGAATTGTTGCTGCAATGCCTGAAGCCCAAAAGTGGAGATGTGATCATGAATAAAAATATAATTTAAAAAATGAACCATGGTATATCTTTCCCATCTCTTCAGTAGGAGCTGAGGATTAAATAACCCTACACAAACTCGATTTCAAAGATTTTGAGGTCTGTGACTGGAGCAGTTTTTGTGGCTGTGGGGACTGAGGGTGCATGTGTGATTTGAAGGCAAGGAAAGGGAAAGCACAGGGAGGGATGAGGCCAGGGAGAGAGGAGAGCTGGACTCCACAGAGGGGCCGGTTTGTTTCCACCAGTGGAAGCACAGAGGTAAGTGTAATTCCCCAGGCCTGCTATGCTGTAGCAATTGTGCTGAGACACTAACCAAGAAAGTTTAAAGATATACGTGCCCCTAGCTCATCGATAGGTCTGTTTGACAGGGAAGGGTGGAGTCATCCAGATGCATCTGACAGAGTTGAACGATGGATTAGTTACACATGTAGATGCATATAGGGTCCATTTGGAAACACTGCTGGCTCTCCGAGGAGCAGTTGACAGCACTTTAGGGGTCTCACTTGGTATTTACCAGCACCCATCTCCTGCTGTGCCCGGCTTTCCTGAATGCTGCCTTCTCTTTCTGTCCTGAGAGCTCTCTGCCTGAAAGGTGGCTCATGCATCTTGCATTCCTGAAAAGCATCGCCTCCACAGAGCATCCTTCTGAAGGGAACCCATGGAATGCAGGTGGAGGAGTGCTGTGTTTTGCATATATTTCGCATACAAGCAAGTCTTTTATCTGAACCTATATATTAGCAGATATATACATCTATCACAAATGCAAAATCTTATAGCGTAAATGTGTATTTTTCAAATGGGGCTAATTGGATGCCTGATAAAGGAAAAATGTATCCAAGTTGGTATGCTGCTACAAAAAATCTTGAACAGACATGATAAAATGCTTTCCCGTCAGGCACAAATGGAGGTGTCTCAAATTAGCCCATGAAAGTCATCACTGCTCTGTGTGAGACCTCATCTAGGGCGCAGGCTCCATTACCATGGGCTACCAGATCTATGTCTGCAGAAAGAAGGAGCAGCAATATTCAGTTGAGGGAGAGGAAACCAAGGCCTCAAACCTCTGTAAAATAATGGAAAATTACATTGTCTTGACCCTATCACAAAAAATCTAAAGTCTTAAGAGGAAAAGTTCATAGTATCCTGTGAAAGAGATGAAAATATTGAAGAGTCTCAATTGTCAGAGTCTCAGTTGTGAGACTCTGATTTGCTTCTCACTTTACATTCTTGTCTCTTTTCACATTTATGTTTTCCATTTGTACTAACCAATTTGAAATAAAACAGTGCGGGCACAAATTCAAATATAGAGAAGAAAACTCAAATTGTATATTGGTTCATTGTTTGCAAAACATTATATTGCACATGCCATTATACCAACATGTTTCTAATGAACATTTGAATATGCAGAGCACCTTGCTTAGTGCTTTTTTTTCCTTTGAATGAAAGGAGAGACAGAATAAAAAGAAGAAATAAATGGAGGGAGGTAAAGAGGGAGAGCGGGAAGGAGGAAAGGACAGGAAGTAGTTTTAAATGCAGAATTGTGTCAGTCCTAGAAGATATGCAGGTTTTCATTAAAGCTACATTATTTTACTTATTTGAATCGATTATGTGGCTCAGAAACAAACTCTGTAAAATACCTAGTCAAAAAGAGAGAGCAATAAAATGTGGCTAGCTTATTTCTTCTATCTGAATTCTAGTCCACAATTGGATGAGAGGCATTTTCTCCAGTGTCTGTGTGTGTTTTCACATCGGACACAGTGATAAAAGTCCTGGGTGATGTTCCTCCATTTTTGTGCCAACACATCTCCAGCATCTGCCAGACTCTTGTCACGAGTTCCTGCACCAGAGGGTCGTAAGATCCCAAGCTCTTCTTCCAGAACTCATCTTCCTGACAATCCACTCCCTCCCAGGCCATGCTTCATTTATGGAGTTCATCTCGCTGTCATTTGAAAACTCTGTGAGTGGGGTGAGCAGCTTTCAGAATGGCCCCAGCGGTCTCCTCTCCCTCCAGAAACCCACATCCTTGTACAACCTCTTACCTCTCTTACCTCCCAAGAGCATACCATGGATAGCTGGCACATACTTTCCAACCTTAGATTGGAAAGACAACAACATCATTCATGTTAATGTTGGGGAAGTCATGTTTGGGGAGTCCTATGGGGAGGCCCACTGAGGGGCTGAGGTCGGCTCACAGGCCATCCAGGAACTCCTACCAACTCCCTCAAGGGCTCTCCCCAGCCCTCAGAAGCTGTGTGAGGTAATGTGTGTTTTCTGTTATGCTACTAAGTGGGTCATTTGTTACGGAGCAACAGGTAACTAACAGAGTGAGCAGTTCCAAGCCCTACGAGGTTTCCCCTGAGAGTCTCACACATTTCACACTTGCTCTGGGGTCCTGAGCCTCAGCACATCCTTCTCCTGGCTCTTCAAGAGGCCTCTTGGACTTCATTTTTCCCTTCCTTTCAATCATGTGTCCCCGTGGGCTGGGTTAATAACACTTTCTACACACTTTCATATTTTGTACTTTATCTCCAAAAATCTTTCTTGTTTCCCACCAAATTAAATTTATGTCCATCTTTCCTGCTTTTTCCAACTAGTGGTTTTTCTATTGGCCTCATAAAGCAAAGATGTGCTTTTTGTTAATAACAACTATCAATAATAATGACTTTTATGTAGTAACTTCTATTAGCATTTCTCATTTACAAAACTGACTTCATATAGGTTAATTCTCTTTGCTTTTCAATGCAGAATGAAAGATGTTATTTAAAATGTCAGATCTCATCAGGTGGAGCTGAATATACCTCACAACAACTATCTTAGTTATCAGTGACACAAAGAAAACTCAACCTCACGTAAACCAGAGGGAAGGGATATATCTTCATCTCTATGTTTATGTCATTCTCTTCCATGTCTGTGCCCCTTCCTCTAGGTGACTTTATATGCTCCAAAAGTGAGAAGGTTGCCCCAAACTCCAAGCCTACTCTTTAAGGCTCACGGGAAATCTCCACTGGAATTTTAGACATTTTTTAAAAAGATCCCAGTGCCCAAAGTCATGAGAGCTCGGACTGTCTAGTTGAGACAGTAACCTCACCACCGCTGCACAGGATGAAAGGCAACCAGGAGGGGCACCAGAGGAGAAAGACTAAAGGAGAGGAGAGTGCCGTCCTCTTTAAAAATGAGATCGGATGCTGAGCAAAGCAGGCTGCTGCCTGATGGTAACAGGAGAAAGGAGAGCAGTGCACTCCGCTCCAAGAGTCAGACTCATTTCCCTGGCGTGTGCAGTCTCACATAATATCTAACACATGCTTTCGCCCACGGACACTGTAGGCTCCTCATTTGGTTTGTTCCTTATGTGAGGAATTTCTTCATGCCGCCTCTCCGTGTATTCAGACCCCATTCATCTTTCAAGCTTTCCCCTTCGTCATTAATTCTCCCGCCAGCTCAGAGCTCATTGATCTTGTTCTCCTATTATATCCTACAGTGTTTGTAAGGTTTTTATTCAGACATAATTGACAATGGAAATACAAAAAGGAGAAAAGATGAAAAGCAGAACTGTAGAAAATTTTTCATGTAGTCTTGTGCAGGACAAAGAATATAAGCCAAATTGTACCCTGGCATTACTTATTTTAATCAATAAACATAATGAACAAGAAGCTGAGATATGGAAGACTTGGGAAGAGTAGGTTGACTGACCCTGGGCAAAGGGCTTTTCCTCAGCAAAGCTAACACTATATGGCTGTATTTACTTTAAAAAGTGCTGGAAGATGAAGACAAGAAGATTATAAGTTCAATTCCAGCCTCAGCAACTTTGTGGCTTAGCAAGACATTATTTAAACATTTTTTAAATAAATGAATTTTACAAAAAACTGGAAATGTGTGAGCACCCTGAATTTAATCCCCAGTACTGGAAAACAATGCTCAGAAATATTCTTGGTGCCTACACATTGTACCTTTCTGCTATTCCCAGAATAGAAATACAGTCAAGGTTATCTAGTGCTTTGCCAGTGACCAGCATCTCCATAGCTTCTTCTGGACCAAGAAATTCATTGGCTACAGAGGTAGAATGAGCATCAATTCTTCTGAATACTGGTCTATGAACCAGGAAAAAAATGATGAGGACCCAAGATGTAAGAAGGAGTGTAGGATTCAGTAAGGCTGGCTAAATTCTTTGTCTTGGTTTGCTTCCTGGACTGCCTTCTACTGAATATAAAGTGTGTGGCACTGTGAGGCACAAGTAGCACATTTTCACCCACCCTGAAGAAAGTAACATTCATGGGTATGTCAGAAGGGTAAAGGTCACAGGGGTACAGGCCTGTACACATAGGGGTACAGGGGTACACATATATCAGTTAAGTGGGATAATGGCAGTTGCTGAGTGGGAGCAAATTTACAAATTAAATGCCGATAAACTATAGTCAACACTTTTCTATTTAATATGTTGCTTCTTAAATCAGGTGCAGTGAAATCAATGGGGCAAATTGTGATGGCTTCATCTTCAGATGCTTAAAAACAGGAGATACTTTAGCTCAGTGCATTCTGAAAGACCTAGAAAATGATAGCCTGTTCTAGATAGAGGCCAGCTAACAGGAGCACATGCAATGCAGAACTAATTAGTTTCTGAACTCTGTAATTCATAAGAGAACTCTTTCAATCTCAAAATCATTAATTTTGTGGGTCTTGCTACAGCTATTATCCAGACATAGGAGCTAGCTTGCTCAAAGAAGCTCAGAATCTCAGGGACTTATGATAAACATTCATCAGTTACTCCTGCTCCTTAGTCTTGTGGATTGGCTCCCAGATTGGTTCTTGTGTTCACTAACATACTGAAGAATTAGTCCCATGTTGGCTGGATCAATCTGTGGCAGACAGAAAGAAAAGAAATGATTCAAGAGCTTAAAACCTTCTGCTAGACATAGTGCATGGTGGATCCACCAGGTTCCATTAGCCAAAGAAGTTCACAGACAGTTGGGTGGACACTGATGGAATGGGAATATTCGGTCTGCTCAGGAGAAGTTATTGGTTGTCCCATGTCAACAGTGAAAGACACATGAGCCCTACAAGAGAAGGTACCAAATGATTAGGAAGAGCACATAGCCTACCTTATGATACCTATTATTATAATAACACCTATTATTATTTCCTGTCTGTAGCATAAATGACTATAGAACTGCATTGGATCTATAGAATACTTGAGATTATGCCATTAATATATCATCTTAGTATGCTTTAAAAGTGCAATAAAAAAAGTCTGTTAATGCCTGTAACCCCAGAATTCACTCGGGAGGCAGAGGCAGGAGGATTACTGTGAGTCTGAGGTTTGCCTGGATTACACGGTGAGCTCAGGGCCATACTGAACTACAAAAGTGAGACCCTGTCTCAAAAAAAAAAAAATCTGTTCACTCAGAAAGTTGAATTCAAGTACTATTTCTAAATTAGTGATACAGAAGTAGCCATAATTATTATTGTTAAAAATAGGGCTGCAAATTTTACACCTTTAAAACTCATTTTAAAAATGATAAATATTTTAATGGCATAGTTAATAAGCACACAAATTTCTTTCCTAGAAAACGAAGATTCTCTTTTTGTTTTTTCTTTTTGTTACAATCTTTTACAGGCAAAAAGATTAATGTATGTGTAAAATCTCATTTTCAGAATAAAATGTCATCTTTTCATAAAAACAAAGTTTATTATGTCTCACAGTGTCACACAGTTAATATTCAGCAGAAGACAGTACAGGAAGCAAACCAAGGCAAAGAATTTAGCAAACCTCACAGAAATTTAGACTCTCTCTTACATCTTGTGTCCTTAATCCTCAGTGAGCTCCTCAGGACTATTTCCTTATTCCAATCACTCTTGACCATGGGGTCCAGCACCCCACTTTATCAGCAGATTCTTCATACAGTCTGGCGAGCCAAACCTCTGAGCAAAGTTTGAAGGCCTCCTACACGCCGATGCTCCTCTCTGTCATGGTGAGCCTTCCTCACACCCACATAAGCCCCACAACACAGCCCACTTTTCATGGAATCCTTTCAGATGAGTCTTGTGGTCACCATAGGGAAGTTTCAGCATGTGGTGAGAAAAACACACTCACAAAACCTACAGAGTTGCATATGTCCCTAAGAAAATAAAGGCCAGCACCAATATGAATCTAGAGAGATACCAAAAAGAGGCAACAGAAAAATTCCACTGAAGATATCAAAAATCAAGAAAAAGAAAATTCCTGCTGTGTCACATTTTTAAATTGAGTGCAATGTAAATTAATAGAAAAGGAAAGAGACTGCACAATATCCATTATAATCTAAAATGTATGATTTGACCCACAGTTAAGGCGGCGCAATTCTATGAGTGCGTTGAGAGGCAAAACTGAATGAACAAACAAAACTTAAAAGTGAAGGGACAGTTCTTCTCAGATCATTTACAGGAAAAGAAGGGGATGATGGTCTGTAGTTCTGTGCAGGCTTGAGGAGCACAGGGAATTTCTACAGGGGTAGAAAATACATCACACCCTTACAGAGGGATATGTGCTGCCCCGACTGACAGGAATCCCAGAGCACACCAAGGACTCTGAGACTCCTGGAGACATGAGAGTGGTTTTCCTCTCTGTTTGATAAGAGAAGAAATAGAAGTGATCACAATGTCATGGTCTTTACCATTCATTTTTTAAGAAGAGAAAAGATAGATGGGCATTAGGAAATCCCCTGGATATCCTTAAATTCAGTTTGTGGAATATTTAAAGGAGTTTTATTCAAGAGACTAATGGGGGTAATGGAGAAAATGACATACTTTTCTGAAAAACTGCAATGAAAGCAGAAAAGGATGGCAGGCCACTTCATCACTTCAAGAGAGACAGGCCCCCATGTTGCAGGGGACACAAAAGATTAGTCACAATCCCAGCTGGATCGTAAAACATGACACAGCTAACATTACTGTAGGAATTTTAACCAAAGCTTATCAAAAAATTGTACATTTTTACACTTAGAAGAAGAAAATGTCCCACATACCACCTATAACAATTATTTTCCCAAAAGTTTTAAAGGGGCTTAAGAACAGAGACCTCATGATAAACAAGCCACACCCACAACCCCAAATTCATCCCTTGCTTTGGTGCCCATATAATTGAAATTGCACCGTTTGGAGGTACCTTTAGGAGTATTTGTCTTTCTTCAACCTAACCCCAGTCCACAAAATTGGGGCAAGTGCCTCACGAAAGCCCTGATGACTTAAAGGCTAATGGATTGAACACAAGTGAAGTTAGACTTAGTATAGAAGGACATATCATATCTGAGCACCCCTTAGTGACCTTACATCTTGGCAAACCGAGTTTGTTAGGAGTGTTGTGCAGCCTAGAGAGGCTGTCATTGGGATTCAAGAGGAGGATATCTATAGCACTGGAGCGCATAGTTGGTCAGGACCCAAGCCTACCCCACCCCCCTGCAATAAC
>PVIR01022929.1:0-27637 GCA_004026965.1 Petromus typicus | reverse complement strand
AAAAGAATTTGATAGTAATAAAAAAGAACATGGAGTATTACTCAGCCATAAAGAATGGTAGATTTGAGTCATTTATACTCAAATGGCTGACCTTGAGGACATACTCATAAGTAAAAGAAATAGGACACAGGGCCGAGGAGTTAGCGCAGTGGTTCTGGCACCTGTCTTGCAAGCGCAAGGGCCCAGGTTCGATTCCCCGGTAACCACATACAATACTGGGCGTGGAGACTCACCCCAGCAGCAACCAGTACCACATACCACAGTGCCGGGCGTGGTGGCTCATGCCTGTAATTCCAGCATTTGGGAGGCAGAGGCAGGAGGATTGCTGTGATGTGAGTCTGAGGCTGAGCTCAAGGCAGCCTGAACTACAAAGCGAGACCCTGTCTCAAAAAACCTTAAAAAAAAAAAAGGAAACAAAATTTATGTATTAGAGTGTGGAGGTTTTAGAGAGGAGAAGGGAAAGGGGGAAAATGAGAATCAATATGTGTCATGTACAGGTACAAATCTCAATGTTGAATGTCACAATGGATGTATAAAATTTACCAATAGAGTCCATTAAAATAAATAATAATAATAATAACAACAGCTACCACCAAAATTCCTAGCCTTATTGAGCTTACATCCTAGTGTAGTTATGTTTTTATTTCCTTTGTGTTCTATATAGGAGTTGATTTCAAACCTATGCCACAAGAGTTTTTTCATTCATTGAATGGTAAAGTTTACCTACTCTTAGTCTATTTAATAAATTTTTCTACTTCTTTCATCTCTGTTTTCTCACTGTTTTTATTGCTATTATACCAGTTTCTTTGTTTTCTAAGTCATTCAGTGTTAAGTTGGGTTTTCTTAGAATAATTATTGCCAAAAAATTGTGTGTGCAGTAATGAAGAGAAAAGGAGATGCAGGTTTCCTATTTTTTAAAATATAAAAATAATTGTTTTTGTTCTTATGGCTGTTACTGTTTTGCACACAACCTTCTTGTAAATAAGTTTGATGCTTTCTGTGCGAAATCTACCAATTTTCCTTATATCTTTATTCCAATGAAAATGATAATATGAGGTTGTCTTTGTTGGAGTCTTTTTATTTATTGTTTCATTTTTCTTCTTTGCTTTTGAATTATTTTCAGGAAAAGAAAAACCATTGATGTAGCCATGTTTATACCACAAATCTTGATTTATTTGTGGTATTATTTAACTCCGTAACTTTTTCCCCACTTGCAGTTATAAGAAGTTGATGGCTCTGAAAATAGCTGATACTGATATAAGACCGAAGATCAGTTTAAAATTTAATTCAAAAGGTATTATTTTATTTTTATATTACTACTCTTGACAATTATGTTTACATTATTTACTTTCCTTATAAAGTGCCATGCAATTAGCACTGTAATGTTTGTCATGCACTAAATTTAAATTTACACCATTAAACAATACTTGGTGTATGTGCTAGGAGAATGGACATTCCTAATGCTAGCTGACTCTATAGTTGGTTGAGAAGGCACCTTAAAAATTTTTATTTTTAATTTTCCTCCACAATAAGTAATGTATATGCAGTGTATTAAGCAAAAATTTTAATTGAAAAATCTGTAAAACCCAAGATCATGTCTATTATCTATTCCTCCTCTATCTACTTCCCTCTTATGGAAGTACGTTTTTATTGGAGAAAATATCAAATAGTTTAATTTCATATCTTATTCCATTTCACTGATGAAATACCTACTTAATTATTAAATTTATAGGATTAAGTAAGGACAGGAAGTTTATTAGGTCAGTGCTTCTCAAACTCTGAATATATATGGAATCATATATATTCATATATATATATATAAATGAATATATATCATATATATGGAATCATCTAGCTATTTTGTTAACATGTAAGTGCCAAATCAGTAAGTCTGGAGTGGAGCCTGATATTTCTAACAGTTTCAAGGGGCTTCTGAAACTGTTGCTTTATGAACCACACCTTGAGTAGCAAGACATTAGGTCACTTTCATGTGGCCATTCACCATGTGGCCATTTAAGTTGAAATTAATTTAAATGAAGTGAAATTTAACAAACAGTTCAGTCAGACAAGCAACATTTCCAGTACTCATTGAGTAGCGGACAGTGCAAATACAAAATATTTTTGTCACAGAAAATTCTTTTGGATAGATAGTACAGATTAATATTAAGTTTGATTAAGTAATGTATAATAAAACATTGGCAGTTACTATTCTTGATAAATTTTGGCTTAGTATTTTGATGCCATTTGGTTGCCAAAACTCATATACTTTAAAAGAACCTTGGATGGTTGAAGGCTTCTGATGGAGAATAGTCTGTGGTACTTTTGCTTGGGGATACATGTTAGTGTAGATATTTTGGCAGCTAGTCAAAAAGCAACTTGCTTATTGAGCAATATGTGTGACAAAGCACTATACTATGCTTCATTGTCTAGGAAGAATTCCCATCCTACAGAAATTTAGAATGTAATGCAAGAGACCACATAGAAAAAGAGCATTAATGTGGAATATCTTGACTTCTCAAAATTCATTTTCAGATGAAATACCTATCTTCAAACTTGATTATAATTATTTCTATCATCTGCTTCATATAATTATTATTTCTGGTACTGACATTGTCCGACAAATATTTGATGAGGCTATGCCACCCCCTCTTTTGAAAAAAGAGCTGCTCATCCACAAGAATGTACTGGAATCCTACTACAACCATCTTTGGACCAATCACTCTTTGGGTGGATCATGGCATCTGCTTTACCCCCCAAACAAAGAGCCACCACAGTCCAAACAGTTTGATTTATGCCTCCTGTTAGCTCTCATAAAACATTTGAATATATTCCCTGCACCCAGAAAAGGCTGGAATATGGAACCACCATCTTCTGACCTCTCTAAGTCTGCAGACATTCTGAGACTGTGCAAATACAGGGATATTCTCCTTAGTGAGATTTTGATGAATGGGCTCACAGAGTCACAATTCAATTCAATTTGGAAAAAAGTTTCAGATATTCTTCTGCGTCTTGGGATGAAGCAAGAGGATATTGACAAAGTGAAGGAAAATCCCATTGAGAATATTTCCCTTGATTACCATCAGCTATCCATCTACCTAGGCATACCAGTACCAGAAATCATTCAAAGAATGCTATCCTGCTATCAACAAGGTATGAAGTAATTCTCACTTCACCCTATAAACCTTTGTTGTCTGTTGTGTGCCTGTGCCATGTACAGTTTAATTGGCAGGGAATTCAGTAGACTCACATTCTTGGAAGGATAGACTTATCAAAAAGGAAAATAAAAATAATAATGCTAGAGGTGTCTCTAGAATACATTGGAAATCCTAGATTGTAGGAATCTGAAAAATCTTCCTGAAAAATACAATATTTAAGGAATTGTTTTTTTTACATTACCATGAGTTGAACCCAGGGTGCTGCTGTACCATTGAGCTGCATCTAGAACCATCTTTCTCTCTCTTTCTTTCTTTCTTCCTCTCTTCCTTTCTTTCCTTCCTTCCTCTCTTCCTTCCTTCTTTTTTCTTTGTCTTTTTCTCTCTTTCCTCCTTCCTTTTTCTTTGTTTCTTTCTCTCTCTCTTTCTTTCTCTTTTTTTTCCTTTCAAATCAGCATCTCACTCTATTGTCCAGTTGTTCTCATGCCTCAGCTAGTACTGAGAGTATAAGCATGAATCACCATGCCTTCTTTGAGCTATTACACTTTTGTCTTTTTTTTTTTTAATAATAGGCTATGTCTTAGTTACTTTTCTCGTTGCTGACACAAAATGCCTGACAGCCAAATTTAAAGGATGAAAAGTTTATTTGGCTCACAGTTTGTAGAAGTTTCAGATCATAGTTGTCTGGCTCCAAGGCAGGGTGGTGTGGCAGGTGAGCGTCACAAAAGAGAAATAGTTCACAGCATGTAGAAGACAACAAGGTAATCAACAAACCACAGGCAACAATAGCAACTTCTTTCTACACCTTTTTTATACTATCTAGGCTACCTAACTTAGGGCAAGTGCCAAACCAATCAGTGGACTGATTTAAAAGTCACATACACTTGATCCTAGCACATCACACTCTAGATCCAGCTACCTCCAAAGTGCTCTGCTAGACTACATGAGACTTTGGGCGAATATCTAGATAGAAACCACAATAACTTGTAATCTTTGTATTATAATTGAAAGATTGCGCCTTGTCTAAACTGTATTGATGAGCAAAGTTTGTCACGTTTATAGCTAAATATAAAATAAGTTGGTGCTGTGTAAAAGATGACTTTTAAACTCAATCAGACATTTATTGGTTGACTTTCAGTTCTACATCTAAATTCTTTTTATGTACACCACAGGAATTGCTCTACAGTCAATAACAGGGAGTCAATGTAAGTACATTTAAAAATAGAATGCTTAAGTAACTTTTCAACTTGGGATGCCTAAGGGATTTCTATGAAATTTATATTTGGTCAGATAAACTATGTAATAAGTTATACCTGTTTGTTAAAAGCTTAGAAAGTCTTGTGATCAGATTACTGCTGGTCTAACTACTATGAGTCTACTCAGCCTTTGTCTTTTAGCTCATCCTATATTTATGTTTCAGATTTGTATCCTAAAATAATACTAGTTACACGGTTAATAGAGTCAACATCAAAATTTAAAAAATACTATTTAGATTCTAAGTGCTAGAGTATCTAATATCTAGAGTCTACTTATAATATCAGAAGGGTAGCATAGTATTTAGTACACATATGACCCAGATTTACCTACAGATGATGATCCAGCTTTTTACTAACAGAACACTTTAGCAAGTGAAAGTGCCTACCTGTTTCCTTTA
Organism: Petromus typicus; assembly: GCA_004026965.1. Lineage (NCBI taxonomy): Eukaryota > Metazoa > Chordata > Mammalia > Rodentia > Petromuridae > Petromus > Petromus typicus. The sequence continues at coordinate 22,831 of PVIR01022929.1, read as the reverse complement.
CCTGTTCATATGTCCTGTTTATCATCTAAAGCTTTATCTGGATAACAATTCATTGTTTATACCTGTACATTTTTGCCAGAGATCGATTGATTGATTGAGATTGGTTCTCACTATGTTCACTGGGCTGACCTTAAGCTCCTAGGCTTGAGAGATTTCTTGCCTCAGCCTCCCTAGAAGCTGGCAATATTGTTAACACCTCCAAGTCTAACTTTTTAATTTCCACTTATGTGTTTTTTTAAAAAGGTAATTTACATTCCATAATTAAAATTATTCCTGAAGAAATAACACCATAACTTTGTTTAGAGTTAAATGTTGGATCATCCATTATAAAATTTTGAGACTGAGTCTCTGAGGCAATATCAAGGAGTATTTTGTCAAAGAAGTCATATAATAGGGAGTTGGTGACTTTCATAAGAAAAAGAGAAAAAAGTTATTTTGGCTTTTCCTGATTTTTTTTTCAAATTTATATCCTAGAATAATACTACCACATTTTTAATGTCAAAACTCAAAACTTATTATTTAGAATCTATCCAAATTCTGCATTATCTGCTACCAAAGTTTACATGCAGTACCAGTAGGGCAACATAGTGTTTTGGTTCAAGTTTATTGGTTCCAAGATAGTATATTTACCTATTATTTGGTCATCGATCAGTAACTATTGCATTTTCATCTAGTAATTGAGGAGAATAAAATATCATTTTTACAACTTTCATAAAAGGTTGACATTTCTTGCATGCACATTCTGAGTGTCTTGTTTTTAATATTTAGGTATTAAAATAGAAGAGCTACTGAATGAGGAAGAAGACCTAAGTCCACCACTTATGGAATACAGTATAAATGTGAAATCAAACTCTGAAACACAGTTAGCAGAAATGTATAAAGATGGAGCTTCCATACCCAGTGAATCTTCAACAGAATCAATTAAAGATCTGCAAGAAGTATAAGCTGTCATTACTATTTAAATTTGAAGAATTTATTCTGGGCCTTTACTTGTTGGATGCACTGCATTTAAAGCATCTCTGATGTCTTAACCGATCCTTATAGTGTTCCCCAGAGCTTGAATTGCATAGTTTTCTTCACTATTTTCTTCCATAATCTTCTATAACTATAACTATAACTATAACTATTTCTTTTGGCAACATTGAACACTTACTATGAACCTAACGCTACTAACGCTACTCTCAGCTTCTGAGAATATTTCTTCTTCCTAGGGGAAGTGGATATGGGAACGCAGTAGAAAAAAAATAAGGAATATAGGCTACAGAAACAGAAAACTGAGACATTTCAATGCCATATGAATAGAAGTAGAATTTAAGTAATCTACACTGGAATTTCCACATTTCTTATAGATAAATGGCAACAGTTATTATATATAAAGTCACTCATTTCTTCTTAAACTTAATCTGTGACAGACATGAATATGTTGTTTCGAAAGTTCCTTCCTCCTTTGTTACTCATGTACAAGTGTGTAGGTAAACACCCTTCAGTATTTTTTATTAGCCTACTTATTGACAATATTGCTTATCCTTTATCTTTCTGATTTTTCAAAGGCAGAAAACCAAGCTCAAAATAAAAATAGAAATCAATTTTTTTAATCTAGAAAGAAATGTAATCCATAGTGGCAGAAGAGAAAAGATATTGTTAGAGGAAATATTTTATAAAATAACCCATTATAAATATTTTCTTCCCGATTCACAATAGCTATCATACTTTCTGGACCTCTTTTATACCTTCAGATTCTCATACTAGAGAAGCAATACGGTATTTAGACATCTATGTCCTATGTATTTCACTAATGAGTATGCCTTCAAAGTGCAATGGGAAATGGGAGCCAGGGGAGAGCAAAGAAGAAAAAGAAAAAATTTGATGGTAAAAACAAAAAAAAGGAATGAGAGTTGTCGAGAGGGCAGGGGAATAGGAAAAAATAATCAAGATACATCATGTATAGGTTCAGATTCTTAATAATGAATGTGATCATAATGTTTACCTAAAATGTAACAATAAACTCAATAAGGGGGAAAAAGAAATGATTAAAAAAGCAACCCAATATATAGCTTGAATTGCATATTAAAAAACAATTTCTTATTTACTAGGCGAAGAGTAAACAAAAGAAAAAGAGAAAAACAAGGAATAAAAAGGTAAGAGGCTGCATAAGTACTGTAATTGAAGGTTATCTGATTATACACTTGTATTTAATCATGTACTCATTGTTAGAACTTAACCTCCAGATAGTACAAATGATTGAATAGCTTAAATGAATATATGATTGTAAGTCTGTATGTTGTATCTTGGATAAACAATATACAGGTCTCTAAATCCCAGTTTATACATTTGAATATACAAATAAGTAGACTGAATTAGTCACTTAGGAATTTCATTAATATTTACATACCATTGTAATTTTAAAAATGTCTTTCATTATTTTAATAGTTTCTTTTTGTCAGATCTCTCCTATGTTCAGAAACATTTTTCAAGACCTTAAGAAATCTTGATTTTCTTCATGTCTGTGGTCAGCCAGCAATGCACAAATATACCAAAAAAAAAAAAAAAATGGTACAAATACAACCTTCTTTTATCACTTCTTCTTTGGTACTTGCCAGTTGCAAAATGAGCAAATCACTGTTGAGAGCATAATTTTTTCAGAAAGCCTCCTGATTGCTTAGAGAAATGTAAGGGAGAGGGAGGTATATTTTAAATCAAGCTTACAGCTAAATGTTGTGCTATGAAAACTTTATGTTAAAAATGTTTATTTTCTAGTCTGAAACATTTAAATCTTATCTCTTGTAAGTAAATTCAGTTATATCAAGATATTATGAAATTTAGATACCTATTATAAACTAAGTGATTGTAGTTTGCCTACCTATAATCTGATGAGACCATGTTGTCAGTCATTTGGCAGGATGTACAAATTTTAATCACTAATGAAAGAAATAATAAAATTGAATTTGGAAAGTACTGATATCAGGAACAAAATTAAGATGATTTATTGTCTAATCTGATACAATATTTTTCTATCATTTATTATAACTTATTTCATTTTAAAGATATTTTGAAAATTACATGTTGTAAAGACAGGAATAATTTTCTTACTTTTAAACAGTTTTTATCTGATAAAAACATAATATAGTTCATTGAAGTTAGTGATTTGTTTTATTTTTGCCAAAGTATTAGTGAGTCCCTGGTTTGAATATACATTGTTTGCCAAGTATATTAGTGGCTGTCACATTACAAAACTAATTTTTTTCATATGTGGCTCTTCTTTACTTCCAAAAGATTAAAGTATGCTTATATTCAAGTTCTTAATCTTAGTTAAATGGAATTGTCACACTGAAATTAAACAGAGAACACAATTAAACATAAATATAAACACTAATAAAAAAATCCTTACCTACTAATATTAAAATATCTAGGAACTTCTTATTTCTTTAACATTCTAAAATATTTTCCATTGTGTCCTCTGTTAATTATTTTTTATGACTTATCTACCTAACAGTAGCCCTAAAAGTGTTTATCAAGCAATCTGGAAGAATAGGAAGAAAAAGTAAAGTTTATATAGCAAATAGAAGAGAGTTTTTAAATCACATTTAGAGACTCTAAATACTTCCTTTCTTCAGTGAGGCATTTAGTATTTATTTAGCTTCTAATATGCCCAAATTGTAAATAACTTATTTGGGGGTTAATACATCTCCTACCTAGGATTAGAGTGGGCGGAAGAATAGTAGAAGGCTCTTGTGATGTGGCCTTAAAGAAAGAGACAGAGAGAGAGAGACAGCCAGAGGGGGAACAGGAAACATCTAGTCCTTCAGTTTGATTGGCATCTCCACAAGAGGGAAGTGACAGAGATGCCTTGAAGAGAGGTTGATACAGTTTTGCATGAAGTTATAATGAGACGAGCTCATACGGAGCCTTAGAAATAATCATCTCTATGAGATATGTTCATGATAAAGCCCAAAGATGGTTTCAAATCAGGTATTCAAGTACGCTGAAACTAGTGTAGGAGCTGGTGGTTCTAAATCATCAAATCAAATTGGTCCTAACCATTCAACATATCAGGGACTGAAACAAAAATTTTGACATACAGATAAGACAAAAAGGTAAGTTTGTATTTACAGCACTTTTTTCACTATAGAGGATACCTTGAAGTTTTTTTAAACAAGAGATGGTAAAAATGAATGCTATTACTAATTTAATGTGTTTTGTAATTGATGCTACCTTTATTGTATATGTTTCTTCTATAATTTTACTTTAATGAACATAAAATTTAAGAATTTTAAAGATTTCCTTCTAATTGTGGCCTCCTTAATGCTTCTTTTTAAAATGTAAGGTTCTTAATACATTAGTTCAAATTTTTTTTTGTATCATAGTTTTTGAGCATTTTTCTAATTAGTTTAGGAATAAATAGGAATGATATATATTCTGTCCCAAGGCTGCCAGTCAGTACAAACTTAATCCAGTATTCATCTCTGTTAGCTGATTTTCAAGTTTTATGTCATGTTACAGAATCATTGTAGTAGGACGCAGATGCCATTTTATAAAATAATAGAATAAATGGGGATAAAATATACCAGAGCCACAGTTCACCGTAGAGAATATGGATAGCTCTTGAAATCTCTATTTTAATTTTCTGCTCCTAATTAAATATATGTAACTAAATGCACATATAATATGATATGAAAATGTTTATTTCTCTAGTTGTGATATAAAGTTTTAGAAACATCTCTAAATACAGACATAGTGCTATGCTGTGTTGATATGTTATTAATTCTCTGCTGTTTTTCAGAGTAAAGACTCAGATGAAAAATTGTAAGTATAAATTTATTTTAATTATTTTAGTATTTTTAGTATAGTCTCCTTTAAGGAAATGTTCTAAGAAAAGATAAATTGCTACAATTTTTCAGAACATTGTAAAAAGTTACTCTTTTACAAGAACAGTCTTTCACTATTTTTTTTCTATGCAGATAAGTTATCTAATGCTTAGTGTTTCCATTAAGGACTCACTTGAGTTCTGCACAAACACTTTTGAATATACTGTACATTATGTTAGTCAAATCTTAAATGAAACTTTAAAGGATAAATCATTGTCATTTCCAGTAGCTTCTTTTACAAAAGAGTTCAGATTTTTAAATCTTATTTTTGACAGTGAATATTGAATGTTTAATAGAATGTTTTAATACCTAATGATCACTGTGAGATATATTGTCCAACCGTATATTGATGACAGTCTAATAAACTATGGAAAGAGGAGACAGTCTTATTTGAGACACTCGGATTTCCACAACTTAGGGCCCTGAGATTTAGCTCATTTTTTCCAGCATCCCTGGCAGGCACAAGGTCTTGAGTTGGATCCCCAGTACCACATATTACAGTGGTAAGCATGGTGGCTTATGCCTATAATCCTAGCACTCGGGAGGCAGAGGCAGGAAGATTGCTGTGAATTTAAGGCTAGCCAGGCTACATAGTAACTTCAGGGCCAGTCTCCACTGTAAAGTGAAACTCTGTCTCAAAAAAAAAAAAAACTGGGCCGGGGATATAGCTCAGTGGTTCCGGCGTCCGTCTTGCAGGCGCAAGGACCCGGGTTCAATCCCTGGTAACCACTTACAATACTGGGAGTGGAGACTCACCCAAGCAGCAATTAGTACCACATACCACAGTGCCGGGCGTGGTGGCTCACACCAGTAATCCCAGCACTCAGGAGGCAGAGGCAGGAGGATTACTATGATGTGAGTTTGAGGCTGGCCCTAGGCAGCCTCAACTACAAAGCGAGACCCTGTCTCAAAAAACCTTTAAAAAAAAAAAAAAACTTTCCACAGGTTAATTGAGTGTTAGTAACTTTAGATTAAGCTATTTTTAAAATGACAGCAGGAACATATTTTGTTAACTTTAAAGCTATCATTTGTGGCATCTCATGTGTAAGATAGTTCATTTGCCAAGCTGTGCTTTCATTTTATTTTGCAAAATGTTGAGTCATTGAATCAGTTGTTTTTCCCGCCTAAGACTATATCTATATATCAAAATAGTAAAAGTGAAACAGCATTATTCATTGTTTTGATTATTTTGCTTACATTATAGATCCAAATTTTGAAGGTGATGAAATCAGCCAGAAAGCTTTGTTTTTAAGTGAGAATTTTCAAATATATGTAAAATTAAAGAGAATAATATATATATATAATAGTATGCATCTGTTATTTCAATTTAATAATTATCACTGCCCTGCATGTAAGTTTTATTTCTTTGACATTTTATTCTTTAAGTATTTTTAACTCCAAAACTCATTTTAATTTTATTTTTCCTTGGTCAGATTACATCTCTTAAAATATGAACATTTTCATATATTATCCCACTGCTATTATCATACTTAAAATTTTAAGAATAATTTGGGGGAACTTTTCAAAAGTACACATTCATCTGTACTTTTACACTTTCATGAAGATGCCTTGAAACGTTACTTTTTTAGATACTCCCTGGTAATTTAGAAAAGTAAGAGTCTGAGAACCAGTGGTTTTACAAAAGCAGTTGATTTTGTTGAACTTAACAAATTGCTTAGATCCTTCTACAGTATATATACTATACCTCACAACTACTTATACAGTGTTTTATGAGTCACTCTACAAACATTAGGTTTTAGGGTTTTAATTGCCAATGTCCTAAAAAAAAAGTGTATCCTAGAGTTTTTTCACTAGTAAAAGTGTTATGTATATCATACTATAAGTAAAAATACTGTTTCTTGTCACCATTCGATGAGATCAGAAATTTGTAGTTACTATATCATAGGCCAACTAAAGGGTATTAGCATGCTTTTGAATTTTAGACATGAATATGAAAATGTTCAGTTGCCATTTATGCACAGTATTTTTGGTGCTATCCAGTTACTGTGTTGTCACTATAGTTGTTTTGGTCTCAATAATAAAGAAACCATTTTATTATGTACTTTATGTTGCTATGTGCAACCCTCTATTTAAATTTATATTGCACAAAAGTACTATTTCTAATTAAACTTACCTGTGAAGAATATTGAGAGAGGGGAGAGAGACAGAGAGAGAGAGAGAGTATAAATAATGAGGTAGAAATACTTTCCAGTATTTCTGAGAATATTGTTTCCCAGAGTAACTGATGTTAATAGTTATAATTTGAAAAGCGAGCGCTTAAAATTCTGGAATGGACAGTTAAAAAGGCAGCTCAAACAAATGCTCTCTCAAATTTGCTAATACGCATTGTGAATGCTCAAAACAGAGGCACAGTATGAAAACTGTCCAGACTTTCTTTGACCATGAACCTCTCTAATGTTGAGCAGCTTATGAGCCCAATATGATACTAACTTGTAATTTGTAAAACAATAACTTAAATGAAAAGCACTGTTCAAAAGTAACATCAATAATGTCACCACTATAGTTCTTGTATGAGAGAAAAAGAGGAGCAGTTGAAGAAAGACCAAACCAGTCCATACTCAGTGGATAGATTCATGAATGATGATGCAAGTGATATTCAAGAAGATTCTTCAACTGAAGAGAAGTTCTATAGCCTGGATGAACTGCATATCCTGGACATGATCGAGCAGGTAAGCGTGACTGGGGAGCATACAGTCCTGCCGTGTTTCTTCAGAAACAGTTGCTTCCTTATATTTCTGATTCCTAACAGTGACTTTGAAAAGCCCAGTGGTTTATTCTGTTTGGGGTAGAAAAATTTAAAAAAACAGAAAGGAAGATAGAGAAGGATTAGTGAAAGAAATAAAGAACCCTAGGAACTAGAAACTTTTCACATTAGCTCTCAGACCATTTACTGGCTTTAACTATTGGGCAAAAATGATTACAAATGCATTCTTTCAAAAGGATTTTGAGCATCAGAAGAAAAACAGCAACAAAAAAGAAAGAACTCTCTTATTCCACTGGATTAAAATTACAGATTAAAATTTCATGAAAAAAAAAGTTTTGTGAGACAAAGCTGATTTTATTTTGTTATTAAATTGAATACTTTGCAATGTCTATAAAATATTAATAAAAGATTCTTTTAGCTTCTTTTCTGGTAGTCACTGCTTGACATGATGTACCTACCTATATGTGAACAGGCATTTGAATAAGATTTATTTAATTAAAACAAATGAAAGAGTTAAATCAAAACTTGTTTAACTGACTCATGAGAATTTAGTGTTCTGGATTTAAATATAATGGTACATACTATATATAAATGTTCACTGTCTTAAGAGTACAGTTGGTATAAATGATTCCAAAGTGAGTAGTATACATTCAGTATCATTACAAATGAATAGTATAACATTCATATAATTTTAGGGTGTGTACATTTTGACTGCAATTATGACCACTGATTTACACTCAGTAATTCAGAAAACTATAAAAACTCAAAATTAGAATTTAAATGGCATACATAATTTTTAAAAATGCGTATTTACTTTAAAACTGTTTTGCATCCATGTGGTGTCAAGAGCCAGGCTGAGACATGGTGCCTATTTTCACAGTTATTTACAGTCTCCTGGAGAAGTCAAATAAAGTCAAATATGTCCTGCACTAATCAAGTACAGGAGCAATTGCCACTCCTTGAGTTACAAATCAGACTCTTCCACTTAATATCTTTGTGACCTCAAGCAAGTCCCCTAGGTATTTTATCATCTTAAAATGGAAGTAATGAGGCCTACCTCATGTGGTTCTTACAGTAAACACATTATAAAGAAAATACTTTAAAAGTAGGAAGCTTACAGGTAGTATTAGTCAGCCTTGACAGCAGGAACTAGGTGCTATGGTATTGTTTAGTGAATGCTGTAATTGGGCAAAAGAGGGTTTATTTAGTTAGAGAAATAATATTTGAATGGAAGTATAAAGCATTACTAGGAGTTAGCTTTAATCCTCTACAATAACCACAATATTAGTTTTTAAAAGAAAAATAAGACATGCATATTTTACTTGCTTAATAGGGCTCAATTGGTAGTATTACAACAGACTATGGAGAAACTGAAAGGGAAAGGCTTGCTCATCAACACCAGCTTTATAAATTGCACTATCAGTGTGAGGTAAGTACTTTTGCTATTGGAAGTGAGAATTATTTCAAATATTAAATTTAATATTTCCATTTAAAAAATTTGTTTGATACTGGTTTTCATTTCTGGCATTATTTGAACATAACCGAAATATTTTAAATTGATTAGGATTTAAAGAAACAGTTGAAAACTGTAACATTTCGGTGGCAAGAAAATCAGATGCAAATTAAAAAGAAAGAAAAAATAATCGCATCTCTTAATCAACAAGTGACTTTTGGAATAAATAAAGTTTCCAAGTAAGTACAAAATTTTTGAAAAACGGGCAATTCTGGGTTTGCCTTTGTCTATTATGTATAAAAGATAATCTCTGTAGCCACTAGGTGGCAGTACGACTGCACAGTAAGAGCTCCAGAGCGTTGTACTTGTTTAAAAATCATCCATATTTTTGCTTTGCCAACTGGATTGAGAAGTAAGCAACTGCTCACTCTCTATATATCAGGCTTTTTATGTATTGGCTGAACAAGTGTGAAGATAATAGAATTACATTAAAAGGTTAATTAGCTTTTAGGCCACGACTCTAATTTGTAAAAGTAGAATCAATGCTTGTCTGTTTCTTTATTGCATATAAGTACATTTCTCAAAGATACGCATGGAATCAGTTGAGTGCTCTTTTTATATTGGACTGTCAGAGTATCTGTGTTTTAACCCTGAGAGACAGAAAACAAATCAATTTAGGAAGATTTTTCCACTATTTTCTCTTACTACAGTCAGTATAAATGCTAAAGGCTCAACCTACTGACTAAATTAGTGACCTGCTTTTTTCCTTTTATTGCCAATCACTCCTTAGACACGTATCATTTGAAATAAAGGATAGCTTTGTGACACATTCCAATAAGCAGAGCTATCATATATCCATGAAATTTAGTTTACAATCCACTGCAATCCTAGGATACTAATAGGAAGGATAGGCAAAAACTAGAGAGTGTTATAGACTGAGTTCAGGATTTATCATGCAAATTGGGACAAATACTTGGTAGCTATTTGTGCCTTAAATTTTCTCACATATATCTCAAACATGAAAATATTTTTATAAAGGACTAAATGCCATAGTCTTGGCAATATAATTTCAGTTGCAAACACCTTTAGAATTGTTCCTGCTGGAGCTGGAGAGATACCCTAAAGTGAGAAGGAGGTGAAGACCTAAGGAAAAGAGCAAACTAAGATGGCTATAGCTACTTATTCCACTGATCTGTGTTGTAGGATTCAGAACATTTTCTTTTGGCCTGGAAGGTGATAATCAATCCAGAAATATGTCATATACTATTCAAGATCAGAAAAGTAATCCTATCATTACAGATGAGCTGCCTTTCTCCTTTGCCATCTGAGAATGTCCTTCCCCAACCCTGAGAGCTAGCTTTTGTACTCTTATGTGCTTAAGGCCTGAAATAAACCATGGTGGGAGATGCCTGCATCTTTACCCCAGAGCATACAGTAGTGAGCAGACACAAAACATTTATCAAGTGCACTCTGTGACGGAAGAATTTGTAAAGCACATATAAAAGATACCAAGATGGATGAGACATTCATTGCGGATAAAAGATAGTATACCTGTATTTGTCAGGGTTTTTTTTGTCATAGTGAGGAAATACTTGATACCCAAAGGGGAAAAGACTTGTTTAGACTCATGGTTTCAGAGCTTTCAGTTCATGGTCAGCTGGCTTCTTTGCTTAAGGGAATATGGTGGGATAAACAAGGTAAAAGAGCATGGTGGAGTGTGCAGCCAAGAAACAGCAAGCTTGAGAAAGCCGCGAAGAAGGGCTGGGCCCAGAAAAAGTCCCCAGGGTCACACTCCATGACCCAGTCCATTTTTCTAGGTTCCACTTCTTGTTACCATCATCTTCCAATAAACCTATAAAATTATGATCCTGTCATTGGATACTGATGAACTTAGGACCCGGATGATCCAATTATTTCCCAAAATTCTATCAGCAGTCAAGCCTTTAATGCCATGAAACTTTTGCGCCAGATTTTGGATCCCAGCTATAACAATAGATTAACATATGAAAATTAAAATTACATATAGCAGAGGGACTGTTAGGTCCACCAAGATATAGTAACTGCATTTATAGCTCCCAGTTCTAGTAACTCTAACACCCTAGACATAATACAACAAACAAACACACAAACATTCCAGAAGGTAGAATGGCCTACTAGCGTTCTTGACATATAATGCCACCAACAACTCAATATTGATTTTTGTCAACGACAGTCTGGCCACTGAAGTACAAGAAGAAGAAAATATAATGTCTACAAACACTAGGCTTTGAGGAATGAAATGGCAGTATTACCTCATGTATATATACCAATCAGGATCTTGAAGCAGCCTCTAAATTAGGGTTGCAGGTAAGCACAAGAGAGAAATAATCCAAGAATAAGATGTTCCTTCTGCCAAAGGATCAGGAAAAGAAAAACATAACAACAGAAAACCTTCTCGACAGTATCCACCTTACTCTAGCCAAACACTAGTAAATAATGTACCCTGATTCACACACCTGACATAAATAGGAAGCAATAATTCTATCCCCCTGGTGAGGTATTATCAGCAGTATCAAGAAGGCAGCTGATACTGATGTTTTGGTTCAGAGCTGTGAACATTAGCAGCTGATCTCCCAGTGCTCACTAGGCAGCAGGAGCTAATTCTTGTAATTCCTGTGTTAGCCTGGTCCACTGAGACCCCTGAGCCTCTACCTCTACTCAGACTTAAGAAATAGTCCCAGGCAGGATTGGGCTTCTTTCCTATACTCCGCCTCTCTCAGGAAGCTAAATCTTTGCCCTCGCACTAACTGGCCTTCCATTTTCGCCCCCTTGCTTGGCTGATACCAGGGAAACAAAACTGGGAGCATCTACCTCTACTCCGAAATAACAAAGCTTTGTAAGTCAGTCCTTTGTTTCTCCTTTTCTGGTGTCAGCAGGAACCAGCAGAGAATGAATGTTGTACTCCCTTCACTGGCCCAAGGCAACATGAGTGAGTGCCACATTTTTGTGAGAACTTCCACACTTTTCAGTTCCATGTACTGTGATTGAGGACTCACTTTTGCTGGGATGTTGTTGATAGGCCTAGTGTAAGGCTGAACATACAGACCCACTAGACCCTTGCATCACATAGCACAGCAGGATTGTCAGTTAAAGATAGGAATATTATATAGAGCCCAGCATCACCTAAAATATCTAGGCCACAGTAGAAAGCACTCATCATACCAAGAAAATCACAATATGAACAAGACTAACAAATATTAAAATGATACAGATCATTTTATCTGAAAAGGGTATTGTAATGCAACTGTCATAAACATGCTTCAATAAAATTGAATTTGAGAAAATAAAAACCTGTAACTTCTCAGGTTATAATAAATAGTAAATTGTAATAAAGAAAATTATAAAACCTAGAAAGTACAAAACAAAAATTTAAACTGCTGGATTTAGTCAGATTACCAAGTTAGCTACTAAGTAACTAATTAGAGTAGGTAGTATGCACAGTGTGGATACACTGTGCAAAGGAATGACTTGCCCATGTCCAAACAGGACAGAGCAGAAAAGCACAAGATTTCATCGTACTTCTCAGAATGGTATATAACATGAAACTTACAGATTATTTCTAGAATTTTCCACTTAACAGATCTGTATTAGTCAAAAGCCCTATATGTCCAACAGTCTAAACTTAACAAGACTTAAAGAGGAATATAATTTTGAGATAAATTTCTTTATACTGTGGCAGAACATGTGCCTACCATGTGTGAGCTGTTGGGTTCAATCTACAACACCAGGAAAAAATGTCTTTCTTAGTTTATAGTTTTAATTAATATTCTATTTGCACACAGCATCATTTTTATATTTAAGGTCTAATTTCTCTCAGACTTCCTCTCTTTGATACTTTGCATGACTTTATATAATATCTCTTTAAGGAACTTAAAGTTCTCAGTCCACAACAGGTTCAGAAAATCAGAAGATACCAGCTCTATTTTCTTGTAGATAAACTAAAATAGAAAAAGCTGAAGACAGTTTTTCCAGTCACTGAGTTGGGACACATTAAGATAACATTTCTCTCTGGCTTTTTGATTTGCTGACTTGGAATTTAGTTCCCTTTTCTTTTGGTAAATCAAACATGAGAAATAGGTAAAATTCGAAAGGAACAAGTGTGGCAATCAAGTTATTCTTGTCAGCCTCATAATTTGTCTAAATTAGGGATAATTGATTCCATCCTCAGTTACAGATAGAACTGTTCTGTGTTAATGAGAAATAATTTCTAACATTTTATGATTTATTTTCTTCTTTACTTAGATTACAGCGTCAAGTCCATGCTAAAGATAATGAAATCAAGAACCTAAAAGAACAACTTTCCATGAAAAGGTACAAACTTAACAATTTTTATGGAAGGGGTGGATATAACCTCTCTGAAACTGTATTTCACTGACTAAGGAAGCTATAGGATTTATTATCCACACCAAGAACTTATAAGCATGATATTAAGCAGTATCAGTAATTCTCTTGAGGTAATAGGTATAAACTGAAAGCGTCCGAGGTAAATTAAGGGGTTTGGTCACCTTAGTTCTGGCCCTGAAAATTGCTCAAAACTTAAAATAGCAGAGTTAGAGTCCCACAGCTAACTACTGCCAAGGACCAGAACTGAGAGTTCTTACTTATTTACCCCAGTCAGTACTAGTAAAAGTGACTACTCTCAGAAACTGGGTTTTATTGTAATATACCTAATGTTTGCTGTGGATAATTATTTAATGGCAACCTTCTTGAGATTTAATTCATGTAGCTGATAATTCATTCTGTTAAAGTGTGTATACTTCAGTGCATACTTGCAGAGGTATGAAGCCATCAGCACTGCTTGTCTTTAGAGCACATTTTTATTTTCAAAAGAAATTTGGCCTGTTTCTCCTCCCACTGTGGCTAACTAATCTACTTTGTGTTTCTGTGGGTTTACCTATGCGAAACATTTCATATGCAAGGAATCGTAGTATATGGCCTTTTGTGATTAATATCTTTCATTTAACATGATTTTCAAATCCATATTGTAGCATATGTCAGTACTTACTCATTTTTATGAATAAGTAATATTTTATTGTTCCATAAAACACATTTCATCTTTTTAGCATTTTGATAGACATTTGACTTTTTCTTTGCTTTTCTGTCATGAGTAAAGTTGTCATAAGCATTTATTTATGGGCTGGGGATTTAGCTCAGTGGTTCCGGCGCCTGTCTTGCAAGCGCAAGGACCCGGGTTCAATCCAAGGTAACCACATGCAATACTGGACGTGGAGACTCATGCCCAGCAGCAATCAGTACCACATACCACAGTGCCAGGCGTGGTGGCTCACACCTGTAATCCCAGCACTCGGGAGGCAGAGGCAGGAGGATTGCTGTGATGTGAGTTGGAGGCTGAGCTCAGGGCCAGCCTGAACTACAAAGTGAGACCCTATCTCAAAAAAACCTTAAAAAAAAAAAAAAAAAAAAATTAAATTATACATCATTTTGCAGATGTTTTTCTATCTTTTGAACATATAACATGAACTTTTATGTTCTTCCACTACATGTGAATTGTCCTCTCATTTTCTTGATGATGTCATTTAAAGCACAAATGTTTTTTGGTGAAGCCCAGTTTACTCTTTATGTAAATTTTGCCCAGTATTGAATAGTATGATTCCTTTTATGTTAATATATCTCTATGATATTTTATAGTTTTTTTTCTCCTTAACAAACTCGGGCCCTAATGGTATTTCTAATGTATTATTGTCAAGCTCTCATCAATATTATTTCCTCAAACATATGGCTATTTCTAATAATAAAACATTGTAGATGATTTTTATAGCAGTCCTTATTATAATATATTTTCAATTATTTGTTGTCATTGAAGACATAATTTGGTTTGTGTGCAAGAATATTTTGGGATTTAAGTGTAGGAAGCTGAGAAAGGATATGAAAAGAAAAAAACCTCACTGGCTAATAGGTATAATATTCCATTATTTCCTGCATAAACGATGTCTTTAGCCATTATAATTTTCTCCTCTCTCAAGCGGTAGGATTTTGCTCTTATTCTGATATTTGAAATGAGAGCACTGACATAACCAATGAAAAATATTTTAACATTTTGACTTTATGACAAGTATAATGAAAACCTATGTGGTTGCTATTGTTGGGATGCAAAAGGCTGACAGAACTTTTGTTTTATGTAAAATATATTTTGAAAGGTAATAGCTAACATTTATTTAGTATTTATATGCTAAGGGATAGAGCTTTGTATTGTCTGAATGAATTTGCATGACTCTTTTTAAAGGTAATACAACTTTCTAAACTTTAACTTGTGAGGAAACTGAGGGACAGGGAAGTAACTTGCTGTCTTAAGTTTGAGCTGCTATAACAAAATAGCATGGACTAGGTAGCTTATGAACAACAGAAATGTATTTCCTGAAGACTGCAAAATTCAGATCAAGGCACCAGCCAATTTGCTATCTGGTAAGGATCGTTTCATAATAAGCTGCAAAAGGTTGCCCTATTGTAATGCTGCTTACTCTTTGGTGTTCATGTATTTCAGATCTCAGTGGGAAATGGAGAAGCATAATCTGGAAAGCACAATTCAAACATATTTAAACAAGCTGAATGCAGAAACTAGCAGAGCCATAACAGCTGAGGTAAAAAATAAAAGTTGGGGGCCAGGGATTTAGCTCAGTCGTTCCGGCGCCTGTCTTGTAAGCACAAGGACCCGGGTTCAGTTCCCCAGTAACCACATAACAATAATGGGTGTGGAAACTCATGCCCAGCACCAATCAGTACCACATATCACAGTGCCAGGCATGGTGGCTCACGTCTGTAATCTCAGCACTCGGGAGGCAGAGGCAGGAGGATTGCTGTGATGTGAGTTTGAGGCTGAGCTCAAGGCCAGCGTGAACTACAAAGTGAGACCCTGTCTCAAAAAAAATAATAAATAAATAAATAAATAAAATAAAAGTTGGGCATGGGGTTAAGGACGGACATTTGAGTTACTTACTAAGTCTAAGAATTAAAAAAAAACTGATGTTAACAGAAATAAGACATCTTAGAGTAAGCCAAGAAAACACACCTTAGGCTCATGTAAGTTTTAAACTTATTAGCATATTGTGTATTAAACACCTCAGTATTTATGATTTTATGTTGTTTTCCTTCAATGACTCTAAGAAATTGGTTATTGCATGATGTAGAACAGATGTAGATATCTTGAAAAAATTCTTATGAAGCAAGATCACTAAACCAAACTCAAATAATATTTCCTTGCTGCTGAAATTTCTTCTTTGCTATTTCCTATGTTTGCTATATTACCTCTTCCAACAACACAAATACCCAATGTGAAAAATCAACTTAGTTTCTAGGGCCCTAGAAAATCACCCGGTTTCTCCTAAGTTGATATAGAGCAACACACAGGTAGGATCACTCAAAAGAAGTATCATGTATATGTGTATGTAGTTTATATTTATAGATAATTTTATATATAATAAGATTCATGTTTTTAGAGAATCTGTGATATTAAAAACATTATAAACCTTCCCACTTGGGGTACTTGTAAGTTTTTGTTCTTTAGCAGAACAGTTCAGTTTCAGGATTCAATAACCAATGACTGATATCTGAATGAAAAACCCATTGGAGTACTAGCTTTAACAAAAAAAAGCCCAACTTACTTAAAAAGCTTCTTTGTATTCTTTGTGTTACTGGTTTCAATCAAGTTTCTGCTTCCATTATTAATTTTAGAGAAAAATTCTAAAACTTAACACTATCTGATAGATTAATTTTTAGTGAATGATTAGTAATACAAAAAAAGAGGCTAAATGGTTGTCTATCAGTAATTACTTGGAAAGGATTCTTAATATGGGAAAAGTTATTATTAGACCAGATGAGTTTCAAGGCCCATTTGGGATATACTGAACCCAGTATACTGAACCAGGGATATTCTGTGTGTTCTGAATTTCTGACCTCTTCATCAAGAGAAAAAAATAGACATTAGGATTTCTTTAGAGTATTCTCCAACTTTGTTGTATATTAGTTTAATAGGTTTTGAATTATACTGGTCTTAAAAATGTAACGCACAGGCTATACCCATTCTTAACTAAATTAGAATCCCTAGGATCAAAATACCATTTTTTTTACATCTCTGACATGATTCCAATACATGTACAAAGTTGAAAAATAGTATTCTAGAATATTTACTGATTCAGTAACTATTGAATATGAAAATTAGAATTATATAATTACATTGATTGAAAAGCTTTCATAATATATTTTTAATTGTCAAAAGTTCAAGTGTTGCTGGGACAGATGGAAAAAATATAACTGATATATAATTACGTAGAATATACTTGGGAAGGAATATTTATTTACAAGGACACCTTCAACTTTTCTTTTTCTCAAACATATACAGGTGTATTTCTTACAGTGCCGTCGAGATTTTGCATTGCTTCACCTAGAGCAGACAGAAAAAGAGTGTCTCAGTCAGCTTTCTAGGGTGACTCACATGGCTGCAAGGTAACCTTTCCCTCCTCCTTAATGCATCCCAAATGTCATCAAGATTATACATATCTTATGGTGTATTTCACATGTAGCCAACATAGTCTTTGAGTGAAGAAGCTGTTTTTTTATACATCAGACGTTATTTTAGTCCTTTTGATGTTTGTACCTTGTTGCTTCTGAGAAGCAGGGAGCACAGCAATAGCTGCTCACTTTTCTTCCACAGTGAAATACCTCAAAAGTCTTAATTAGGGACATGCATGAAGACTATATGTTTACAAACAAAGCTTATTGGAAATATTTTTCTCATTGTTTTTCTATCTAATGCATGATTTAATTGCTTTTGGAATATATTGAGAAAAAACATCACTATCAAAACAAATCTTAAAGGCAGTTTTCTACTATGCTATATGAGTAATTAGCATATATTAGACAAGTTGCATGAAATTTCCCATATGTTTGTAATCTGATAGGCTCTACCTTGAAACTCTACACAAATTAGAATCTCTGGGACCAAGGTATCATTAATTTTTAATGAGTATCATTTTAATGATTATTATTATTCATTTAATTCTAAAGAATCAGAATGTGATGCTTAGCACAATTCCCAGCATATATAAATGTACATTCAAGTTAAGGAAATATTGTTGTAAGGGAAAAGTATTTGCTAGAAGGATAAAGAGCTCTGTGTCAAATGAATATTAAAATTCTTTTTATGAGATGATGCTAAGTGGCAATTTGTTCTGCTCTTTAAAATTCTTGAGCTGGATTATTCAGGTACAGCAGTGTTTCAACAGACCTTTCAAAAAGAGCTTTTTTTTTAACCTTGCTTTTTCTTTTTTTATTTTGAGTTTATTGGTATATTTTGCATATACATTATGATCACATTCAGCATTAAAAATCTGTACCTATACATGCCATATCTTGATTCTTATTTTTTGAAAAGAGCTTTTGACCACATGA
This sequence comes from Petromus typicus, assembly GCA_004026965.1. NCBI lineage: Eukaryota > Metazoa > Chordata > Mammalia > Rodentia > Petromuridae > Petromus > Petromus typicus. Next base: position 4,344 of record PVIR01022929.1, on the reverse strand, counting down.
AGTCTCTTCTAGAAATGCTAGATCCTAAAGACAACAAAGTTGTTCATACTTTTGTTGGACATGGCTTGATGGAGCTTCTTTTTTTCTGCAATTTATGCATTATAGAAAGAAAATAATCTTACTTATCCTCACAAAGGATGTACTTGTTTCTAGTTCTCTTTCTCAGAGACATTATCTTTATATAATGCACAAAGAAACCCCAGACAGGGCAACTGTGGATCTTTTATGTCAGAGTTAATACAAAGATAATCCAAAACTACTTCCAAGGTAGGTCAGCACTTTTTGAGACTGCCTCTGTGTTGATACCTAAGGGAATTTTCCTTTCTTTCTATGCTTCCCTGCTATTTTTGAGATATTTGATACACACACACACACACACACACATCATCATCATCATCATCATCATCAAGATAAAACACCTTGGTATTCTGAAGGCCTACGTTGCATTTTTTTCTTGAAAAAAAGAATACTTATGTATTACTAGGTTCTGTTATTATATTTATTAACAAACTCTGCCATGCATTGATCCCATTTGAGATTATTTTTTGGTGACAGAAGTAAGTTTATTGTTTTGTTTTATTTACATGTGTGTTGGGACCATAATGGAAAATTTTGGAAACTTAAGTATATTATAAAAAGAACTTACTTTGTGTCTGCTTTTTCTACACTAGCAGCTTAGAATCACTTCAATTAAAGGCTGCTTCAGATAGTTGGAATGCTATTGTGGCTGATGTCAGAAACAAAATTGCGATCCTGAGGGTAAGTTCTAAAGTATGTTTGAAGCAAATACGCTGAATGTTATGGGAAATATATAATTAAGACATCTAATGTTAAAAGCAATTAGGGAAATCTAAGGAAGAACATGTTTCATTCATTTTATTTATCAAACTTCATGCCTCCATAAAATCACTTGCATGTAGTTGATAGGTAGCATTCTTGACTCACCATGTGGCCCTTTAGATCCTCTGCCCAAAATTAATGAAGTCAGGTATTGCACTTTACCTAGCTCTACTAGAATTGCAAAACCAGCTGCATTAGGATCACAAATGTCACATGTATCCTGAATAAATAATGGGTTTACAGAATTAAAAAGAGGATCAATTAAACCTGTATTAATTTTTAGTCTTAACTTTTTATGTAATTATTCTATAATGCAGAATGATTCTTAATTATTGGTTTAACTGAATCAGGACTACACTGAAGGTAATCCAAAAGATAACTCATAGATGATTTATTAATTTGTGTTTAAAATCTTTTTATATATAATGTTAATATGTAATTATAATTGTTTTGTGACTTTAAAATACTACATCCACAAAAGCAATGATGCTCTCTAATTGTGAAGAGCTACTTCAAAGTACTGAAGATTTACCCAACTTGTTCCTTGATAGTTTGACTGTTTCTTCCCAGTTTCCTTTTTACTCACTCTGTAGTGATGCTTAAGATTTCTGTTTCATTTAGTTAAGTCTTAGAAGAGCCATCCCTGTGTATATAAAAAATTCACTTTTAGGGCCACGGAGTTAGCTCAGTGGTTCCGGCACCTATCTTGCAAGCGCAAGGACCAGAATTTGATCCCTGGTAACCACATACAATACTGGATGTGGAGACTCACCCCCAGTAGCAATCAGCACCACATACCACAGTGCCGGGTGTGTTGGCTCATGCCTGTAATCCTAGCACTCGGGAAGCAGAGGCAGGAGGATTGCTGTGATGTGAGTTTGAGGCCAGTCTGAACTACAAAGTGAGACCCTGTCTCAAAAAAAAATTCACTTTTAAAAAAAGAGCTGTCCCTACTCCTTAGTCTTATTTTCTTCTAAGTGTGTGTCTTCTGTGGCAAATTCTCTAAAAGTTTTAATTCATAGGACTTCCTTATCTAGCTGTTGTGCCTGGTTTAAATAGTATAGTAATATAAAAAGGGCACAATGCCAAAAATGTTGAAAATACTGTCATAATAAAAACCTGTCCCTGTCCCAGGGAAAATACTGTCCCTGTCCCAGGGACTGTAAAATTTGTGTCACTATTTCTTATTGATCAACAAACACCTGTGAAAAATACAGATATTTACATCTATAGATCATGGTCTATTGAGTTAGTTTAATATCAGAAACTATGTCATTTCTGTCAGCAGATTAAGTACCCTCTTATATGTTGTATTGTTTTAAATAACATGAGGTATTGCTATATACTGTTTCTTTAAAGTCAATTGGGCTCTAAGATATTTTTTCTCTCCTATCAGACACAGTACAATGAACAAATCAACAAGGTGAAGCAAGGATTTCCCTTGAGTAGCTTGCCTCCAATTCAGCTTCCTCCACCACCACCCAGCCCTGAAATACTGGTAAGAAACCTGACAGGTTAGAAAATTGTCATCTTCATTTTAATACAATGATAAGGGTTTGAAATACTGAATACACCACCTGATACATTCACCTGTATCCAAAATGGAATAAGCACCTGTTGTGAGTACCAGTTACAGTCCTATCTATTCCGGCTAAGATAATTAGCAGATTGTACTCACCAGATGATATAATTAGGGGCTGGATCAACAAGACCAATATAGTCGGTTCCATCACTGGGTTTTACTGATACATTTGATATCTAAAAAGTAGTATTCCTCATTTTCTTAATCACACCACTATGAAAGATACCTGATGAATACTGAAAACTCCCACTTTCCTCATGTGACCATTATGTAGCTTCAAGAAAGCAGCATAATATCCTAGAAGGCATTGCATTTCCTTGTGATTTCTCCTCCATTTCACCCTTAGACTTTCCTTTTTTTTTTTTTAATTCTTGTCTATTTTCTAGTAAGGACAGCTTCCACTTATTCCCCTTGTTTAATTTTTGTTAGGGACCAGTAGATTTAATCAAATATACTGTTTATTACTCTTCTGGGAAACATAGTATCTTAACCCAGATATCTTAATATAAGATTCCAAATGAACTTTTAGAAGGATACCATTAGGTGATAACTTTTGTTGTCATGGCAGATCTGAATGTTGGAAAATAAAGTGTGAGATATTTGAAAGCAGATGACATGCTATTAGCACTCCTACCTGTAGTAGAACTCGAAAATCTTATTTCTACTCATTGACGAGTTTAACAAAGAACTCAAAATGTGAATTTTATGGAATTACACTGTATATTTCAAAAGCAGAATCCAGGGCTAAAAGAGTTCTATGAACTTTAATTTAGAATTATTGTACTGCTTTTTATAATTTTTTTCTGTTCAGATTCTATAGAAGCCCTGTTTTGTGAATATTGTGTAAGTTTTGAATATCATCATACCCAGAACAGGTTAAGTAGCAGATAGAAAAATCCCAAAGATTTCCTGTTATGGGAAGCCACACATATTTTTGGTAGGATTTCTAAAACTCTATAACTTCTGCCCATATTCAAAATATTGCTTACATGTTACAGTCTACCTTTCCTATGATTCTAAATATAAAATAATTCCAGCACTAAATTAGACACAAAGTTGTTTTCTTAGAGTTTTCTGGAATCAGATCAGTATAAGCCTTGGCTAATAGATATAATAGATATTATAGCACTACATATTAGTATCTATAGATATTTTAGATAGATAATATGGATATTATAGATAAACACTCTACATCTGAAAAAACAGACTCAGACCTTCACCTCAAAGTCCTTTAAGCCCTTATCCCATTAGAGGAAACTTTAATCTATGTGGCTTACCTAAATTTAATGAAATGCAAAATCCTCCTGCCAGTTCATTCATAGGCTGTGGACGTTCATAGGCTTCAACTTGTCCCTAATGTCCTATGTTTTTTGTACTAGGTACCATCTTCTAAATGTCCTACCTCCTAGTAGCACCACAGTCTGGGAACCAAGCTTCTATATATGGTTCTTTGAGGGATGTTTAATATAAAAACTATGACATGTTGCTTGTAACATGCTTTGTATCTATATTTCAGATCACTATTTTACCACTTATATTTCTGTAGGAATTTAAATCACTACCTATATAAATATCTAAACATTTGTGAATTCTTATTTATGTTTTATATTTCCTGTTACAGATGCAGCAGTACTTGGGAAGACCAATTGTGAAAGACTCTTTCTTTAGACCCATACTTACTGTTCCTCAAATGCCGGCAATTTGCCCTGCAATCATCACTGCGACTGGCCAACCTAGACCTCCCCTAGTAAGATCCTTTCTCAGTGGAGTAGATAATAATTAGTTTTTTATCACTGTGCTGGGCTTCTAAATTAATACTCTGTCTTTGTTTTATGTGATTATGATCTTGATAGTGACGACACTGAATGATTACTGAATATTTTCTGTGGAAAAACTGTTCTCAGGTGTCACAAATTACTTTT
>PVIR01022928.1:0-19781 GCA_004026965.1 Petromus typicus | reverse complement strand
CCTAAAAAAAAAAAAAAAAATTTAGATAAATCACTGGAACTGAAGCAAGGGCAGAGATAGACCTCGATCCACACAGGAAACCCACTGTGGCTGGAGGGAGCTCTGTCCTTAGCCACATGAGGGAAGCCTAGTCTATGCTTCCCACTTCCAGCAGAAGCAAAGCCAGGATTCCTTAAGAAGGGGATAAAATTGACCTCAGAAAGAGGAGAGGGTGAGTGAAAGGGATGAACTCTGACAGCCAACCAGCCAGCAAGTAAACTCAGTGATCAAGGCAGCCACCTACTCAAAGGGTTTTCCAAAATGGAGGGCACAGACTTTTTTTTTTCAAACAATTACTGATACCAGAATCATAAGGTAAAAGGGAGAAATAAGGTCAAAGAGGTGACTGAGAAAGAAGTCTTTTGGAGATGGAGAAATGGACTTATGCTAATGACTGGTGGGAGGAGAAGAAGAAAGGGGAAGTAGATGTGCAGACAGAAGGTTAGCTTCCATCGCAGGAGGATGGTGAGTCCAGGGCGGGGGCACCCTCTGTGTTCAGGGGACATGTGTGAGCAGGACAGATTTCTCAAGCTCTCAAGTCTTCAAAGACTGGGGACCTTAGATACCTTGCAAAGTACAATTTAGAATGTCAGTCTTGGGCCGGGGATTTAGCTCAGTGGCAGCATCTGTCTTGCAAATGCTAGGTCCTGAGTTCAATCTGTGGAACTGGGGGGGGGGGGAGATTTGCTAGAATGTCAGTCTTTATTGTGTACAAGTTTGAATTGTATATTTGATCCTCAAGATTAGCTTGGATTAGCCCTGGATTAGCCTCAATTTTATAAAATGAGGTACCATGTGAAATATAAAATGTGATAACATAATGTAATATCATGGGCTGCTCAAATGGGGAGCCATGAAAATTGTATGCCTTGTTCTTGCTCTTCTATTAATGTAGCAATGATCCACACAAGTTGCCTTGTGCCTAACAATTCAGTTTTCTCATCTGCAGAACGACACTGCTACACTGTGCGATCTTCCAAGATTCCGCTGAGATGTGTTCTTTAATGGTTTGTCTCATCCACCTAAAAACAGACTACAGTGGAAAATTACAGTTTACTGAGGGCTACTGATCATTTGTGTTGTTATCAATCAGTATTTGATTAAGTGACTCCATTCCAAGAATACTTCTTTAGTACCTTTACTCTGAAATTATGAGTGTATGTTGCTGCTCATATAATGAAGGGAGCTCATTAACTCTCTTAGAGCTTCAGTACATATTATGGCTGGTAACTGAGAGAGAGAGAGAGAGAGAGAGAGAGAGAGAGATCACATTGATATTAGCTTCTAGGAGGCCACAACTAAAACAATCAAATGCTCCCCAAATCCACGGCAATAAAAGTGGCCACAGTACTCCCCCCACTTTATCTGAAGCAGATACACTGCAAGCTCCCCAGTGGAAGCCTGGATAGTACCATATCCAAATATGGATTGTGTTTCCTATACATGCACACATAAAGTTTAATATAAAAATCAGGCACAGAGACAAACAACAATAACTACTGATAAAATAGAAAAAGTATAACAATATACCCTAATGAAAACTATATAGATCTGACCTGTTTTTCAATTTATTCAACTTTTACCTTATTCTTTCAAGGAAGCACTTTGTGTCTTCTCTGTGACATGTTTGAGTTGCCAGCATTCCTACACTTGTGCTTTGGAGTTATTATTAAAAGCGAGATAATGTGATAGTTGTTCTGAGAACCTAAGTAGTAATAAGTATCATATACAGCACTGATACACTGGACAAAGGGGTGATTAATGTTCTAGGCAGGATGGAGTGGCATGCTGTGATTGTACCCTGATAATGTGCATTTTTAAAGTTATAAGTTGCCTATTTGGACATTTTCTCATTCAATATTTTCTCTATTTTTGTTTTGTTTTGGTGGTACCAGGGATCAAACTGGGTCCCTTGTGCTTGCAAGTTAGGTGCAGTGTCACAGAGCTAAATCCCTACATTGTTCAATATTTTCAGACCACTGTTGACTTCAAGTAATGGAAACCACAGAAAACAAAATCATAGATAAAGGGGGACCACTGTATTGGCCCAAATGGATAAAATGAGATAAATTTATCATATCCAATATAGCAGGTAAGCATTTCACTTTTTTTTTTTTTTGTAATTTTTCATTGTCCTCAGAATCTATGTCCTCATCTAAAATATACATTAAGATTTAAAAACAAATGAGAAGTGGGAGGCAGGAGGACATCTCATGAACTACCAGACTTCACTAAGAAGACAATTCATTGAAGAGCACATAGGAGAGAACAGAGTCTGGCATCCAGAATGGAGGGGTGCTGACTGTTCAGAGCATGCCCGACATAAAGTTGGGGAGAGATCGGGATATTCCCATTTTTAGCCATAGAATTCCATCTCCCCTAACCTACAAACCATCTCTAACCCAGGCTGGGATCCCTCATTATCGGATCTGTCCCTAAGGACACCCTTGAAAATGAATGCTCATTTGTGAAAACTAAAAAGTTGATCCAATAAAAAAGAGGAGTAGAATAATGATCAGCAGGGACTGGAAAAGAAAGGGGAGAAAAGACAAAAAGTTAATAAGGGCACCAAACAAAAAATCTGGTTTTTCATGGAAGAGCAGGATAACAACAAATATTTTGTGGAAATAATCTATCATATATTTCATAATGACTAGAAGAGTGTGAAATTCCCAGCATATAAAAATTATTGGTGGGCTGGGATTTAGCTCAGTGGTTCTGGCAACTGCCTTGCAAGCATAAGGGCCCAGGTTCGATCCCTGATAACCACACACACCAGTGCTAAGCGTGAAGACTCACACTCACCAGCAATCAGTACCACATACCACAACACCAAGTGTGGTGGCTCACACCTGTAATCCCAGCACTTGGGAGGCAGAAGCAGGAGGATTGCTGTGAGTTCCAGGCTCACCTGGGCTACATAGTGAATTCAGGCCAGCTTGAACTACAAGCGAAACCCTGTCTAAAAAAAAAAATATATATATATATATATATATATATATATATATATATATATATATATGTATTCAAAGAGAAGGAAGTGGTGATGACCTTGCTTTGATCATTATATATTATATACATTTATCAAATTATTATAATGCACCCCAAAAGATGTATGTGTGTGTGTGTGTGTGTGTGTGTGTATATACATATACATATATATACACACATACATACACACACACACACATATATATATATATATAATATGTCTCAATTAAAACATGTACAACACTGAAGTCAAAAGGGCATTGCCATGCCCAGCACTTTGGAAGCTGAGATAGGAGGTTACTGTGAGTTTGAGGCTATCCTGCGCTACATAGTGAGTTCAAGGCCAGCCTAAACTAATAGGAAGAGTTTATCTCAAACAGACAAAAAAGTAAACAACAAGTGAACTAGAGTTAAAAAAAGAAGAAGAAGAAGAAGAAGGAACTGGGCTGGGGATATAGCTTAATGGCACCACACCTGCCTGGCAAGCTCAAGGTCCTGAGTTCAATCCCTAGTCTGAAAATAGTAATAATAAAATAAAAACTTTTTAAAAGTTTTGAATTTTCATTTTATATTTAAAAGGAATCTGGACAAAACCCAAATGCAACATCCTGCTAGCCAGCTAAATTTAAAAAGAAAAAAATGGAAAACTTCCAAAACTATTAGAAAATGTTTATAGAGATAGTAGAAGGCTTCTGTTATGGCCAATAAAATGTTGATATAGTGTTTTACTCAGCTAAGAAGTAGAGTAAACATGAGAAATCTGCATACTTTCTTTCTCTAGAAATCAATCCAGAATTAAAGAAGAACTGGAACTCAGAATTCATAATCACCCTGGACCCATCTCAGAATACCAATTCTGGTGTTATGGCTAAGAAGGATCCCAAATTTCCATAGAAACAATTTAACTTTTAATCTCTAAATTTTTCTCAGAAACCTTAAGAATGATAGCTAGTTACACACTGTGTTTTGCAGAGCTCACAGTTCACAGAAGTTTATAAATTACCCAGTTTTCAAAGTCTGCTGCAGTACCACGGTCTCCCCCGGCAACCCCTATGAGTTCCCAGGTAGATGCCCACCACGCCCCGCAGTCGACCCCAGGCCTTACCCTCCTTCTCCAAGGCAGCCCACTGGGTCTGCTGAGATTTGCTGGCAACCGTAGAAACTGCAGTCAGCCACAATCTCGCTCCACCCAACACTTCAGGACCATTACTTTACCTCAGGATTTGGCAACTACAAGCATCTACAAAGCCAGGATTAGAAACACTGAAATAACGGACATCAAGTTAATGGGCAATTGTGTAAGGCTGTTTGAAATTAGTTAAAGGTACATACTTTGAGTTGCACAAAGCACACTTCTGTATAGAAATGTCAAAATGTTATTAAATGTTTCTATATAACAAGGATAGAATCTTTGTAAATATTAAACATTTGAATTTGCATTTAGATTTTATTCCATTTCGATCTCTGGATCTGAGTTTCTTCGGATCCTCCTAGCTCATGAATTCAACTTTTTGTCAGTTCTGATGTTTGTTTATTTGTTTGTTTGTCTGGGGGTTTTTTGTTTGTTTGCTTTCAGTATCAGGGATCGAACATGGGCCCTTGTGCTTCCAAGGCAGGCACGGTACCACTTGAGTTAAATCCCCAACCAATTCTGATGTTAAATAGTTTCACTGAATTATTAACTTGAGGTATTGCATTTTTCAGAGTTCTAGCATTTTTCTTATGTTTTTAAAAATCTCATACATCAGTTTTCCTGGTTTTAATTTCTTGCCAAAATGTTCTAGTTTGGCGCTATGTCCCTGAACACAGTGCATGTAATTCCTGGGGCACCTGGATCCGATCCATCCCATACTGAAGTCTGTTTTCCTTGTCTTTGTTCTTGCTCATCAGTGTTCACAGCATCTTATCTGTGTTCAGCCATCTTGGATTGCACACTGGATATTGTGTACAAAAAAGTGATCATAGAACTATTTTGAGACCTACTATCTTTTTCCTAAGCTAGGAAGACTCTTTCTGAGGTTGTTCATTGTATTTTTATTTCATGTGGGGTTTATTTTGGTTTTTGGTTTGTTTCTGCCCTGTGTCTCAGGACAGCAACTGTCCAAAATCATCTTCATCTCAGTTCAGGGCTTGGAAATCTTAGGAGCCACCTAGAACAGGTTCTCTTCAACTTTATTGTGCTGACGTGTCGCCAAATGATCTCTTAACACATGGGTTTTAAGTGAGCAGGCCCATATGCTGCCACATGGGCCACAATTCAAAGAACAAGGATCTGGATAACCTGACGCAGAATCTGCTAGCTTTTTCTATTTTGTTTGGTTCTGTGTTCGTTATCAGCCTTCAGAAGGGGAATAGCTGGATTCAATGGATTTTCTAGTGCTAGCTTTCAGAGGAGTCTCTATGCTGATTTATGGCTGTACTGATTTACTTTTTCACCAACAATGTAGAAGTATTTTTTTTTTTCCCCTGAAGTCTCACCAGCATTTGTTATTATTTATTTCTTGATAATAGCCATTCTTTCTGGAGTAAGATGAAATCTCAGAGTTGTTTTAATTTCCTTTCTCTAATCACCAGAGACATTGGACATATTTCTATGTATTAATTGGTTATTTGTACTTCTGATAAGTGTCTATTCATTTCATTTGTCCATTTTTTTTTTACTAAGACTTTTATTTTGGGAGAGTCTAAGTTAGTCTTCTTTCAGAAAAATAGCTGAAAAAAGGTTTTCACCATTCTGTAGGTTGTCTTTTCTGTCTGTTGTTGGTTCTTTGCTGTGCAGAAGCTTTTTAATATGATCCTATTTGTTGATTCTTGATGTTATTTGTCATCCAACTGGGATTCTGTTCAGAAAGTCATTGCCATTTGCAAAAGATACAACTCCTTGTATACTATTACCTATCTTTTATTTATATTTTGGATTTCTCATATAAGAGAAGCCATGAGATATTGAGACTTGTGTGTCTGACTTATTTCACTTAACATTATGGTCTAAGTGTGCATCAATTTTCCTATAGCTGGGGATTTAATTCAGTGGCACTGCCTAAGTCTTCAAAAGTTTTGTCTAATTTCATCTTCCAGCAGATTAAAGGTTTATTTTATTTAAATCTTTGATCCCTTTTAATTCTAGTTTAATAGTGAGATACACGGGTCTAGATTCGGTCTTGTGCATGTGATTTGCACAGCACCATCTGTAGAACAGGCTGTTTTTGCTCCAGCATGAGTTCTTGGGTCCATTGTCAAAGATTAAATAGCTGAATGTGCTTGAGTTTTTCTGCTTCCTGTATTCAGTTCCATTGATCATATATATATATATATATATTTTTTTTTTTTTTTTGGCCAGTACCATTCTGGCTTTTGTTTTCTGATTTTTTGTTGCTGTTGTTGTTGTTATTGTTGATTACTGCAGCTTTGCAGTATGACTTGAAGTCTGAGTTGGTGATGATGCTTCCTGCTCACAGTTGCTTTTGCTATTCTAAGTCTCTTCTGGTTTCACGTGAACTTGTAATCATCTTCGCTAGTTCTCTAAGGAGTGCTGTTGGGAATTTGATTAGGATCGCATTTAATCTGTACATTAGTTTTGGAAGTATCACCATTTTGACAGTATTGGTCTGCCTATCCAGGGAAAGGAGGTGTATTTCTATTTTCTGATGTCCTCTTCAGTCTCCTTTCTCAGAGTGCTGTAGTTTTGTTGATGAGCTCTTTCACTTCCTTGGTTAGGTTAATTACTAAATATTTAGTATTTCTTGATGTTATTGTGAATGATACTGATATATGACTTTCTTTCACAGCGAGCTTCTTATTGGCGTACAGGAATGCTATTGATTTTTGTATGCTGACATTGTATACTGCTACAATACCTGATTCAGTTATTAGTTCTAGGAGTCCACTGGTGGAATTTTCTACCTCTTCTATGTAAAGGATCATTTCATCTACAAATAATGTTCACCTGACCTCCCAATCTGAGAATGCACTGGAGGACAGAGATGGTAAGCAACACCTCTCAAGAGGCAAGAGGGGTGGCCCAAGAGGGGCTGCCACTGAGCTCTTTATCGAGGGAGTTTTACACAGAGGAATCACATCATACGGTACACTAATCTACACGGTTACAAGTACAGTCACCTACTAATACTGATCCAATAGAAAAACAAAGGAGTAGAGAAGAAAAAGGCCTTTCTGGAAGCTGTACCAGTGAGAGTCAAAGTGTGATGGGCCTCTGTCTCTTGCTCATTACATATCTATGTGTTTGTTGCACATAGATAATGAAAAGGACCAGATAATGCTAGACCAGATAATGCTAATTGCAGCACAGTTTGGGGCTGCTGTTTATCTCTGAGGAGGCTTGGAGGCCTGGCCACTGTGCATCCATCTTGGTGCTTAGTTTCTAACAACTCATCCTTTGACAATAGGCCTGGTTTGCCTCTTCTCTCTGGCGACTCTGTCATCAGTGTCCTCCCTTTCTAGCTGCCTATCAATCTCTACCAAAGTTAGCTATTTAATTTCTAGTGCCCTATGAACCTTGGCTCCTTTTTCTAATCATATACGTTTGCAGATATGATGATTACATTTATCATGCTACATGTTCATCATACATCTTCATTCTTCTTCTCTCTTTCATCTTCTCCTCCTCTTCCTTCCCTGCTGCCTCTCGCTCTTGGTTCGCTTCTCCTTTGCAAAAGCTCTATTTTCATCATTTTTTCCTCTCAGTTTTTTCAACTCCTTTTCCTTCCTTCTCCCAACCTCTTTCCATCTCTTATTTCCTCATCCACTTGAAATAGATCTCCTGCTTCTTATATAACTCTTTCCCTAATAAACACTGAATAAATACATGTGTGGTTACCAGATTCTCAAAGTTTCTCAAACATGAGGACATTTAAGTGCTACTACACTATTTATTAACTGATGTTCAACAGATGACCACAACAGATAGTAGCTTAAAAAACAAGGAGTTAATATGTGTTAAGATTTGGGAGTGACAGGGCTAGAAGATTGGGACTTTAGGTCTCCCACGAAGTTGTGATCAGGTATCAACTGAGGGCTTGCAGACCAGAGGTACAGTGCAAAGGCAGGTCTGTAAAAACATCCTGCTGTTGGTCATTTTGGGCTTCTCGCTTCGCTATTCTTTTGAACTGTGCTACCAAAGAGTTTTCAGTTTTATTAGTTTACCAACTTTTGGGTTGATTGACTTTTATCTAGTGTAATTGCTTGTTTTCCATTTCATTAGTGTCTGCTCTTATCTTTGTTTTCTTTATTCTATTCTCTTTTAAGTTTAATTTCAGTTCCCTTTTCAAATTTCTACTGATGAATACTTAGAAAATTGATTTTTAGCCTTCTTTCTAGTCCATCCACTTAAAACTATACATTTGCCTTGAAATACAAAACTGTGTCCCATGATTTTTGATATGCCATAGTTTCATTAACATTTAGTTCACTTGAGCTAAATCTACAGTTCAACACCTAGTTCAAAATATTTTTTAATTTCTATTTTGATTTCTTCTTTGACCCATGCATTGCTTAGAAATCTATAAATCTATTTCTGATATTTGAAAATTTCTAATTATCCAGCCATTGTGTATTTCTAGCTAGTTTCATGTCACCAGGAAATATTTTCTGTATTAATTCAGAAAGTCATTATCTGTTGAGTCTTGTTGTCTTTATGCTCACTTGAAAAGAATGAGTGATTTGAAGTTACCTAGAACAACATATTGCATATGTCACTTAGGTCAGATTTGTGTGATTCGAACTTTCTGCCTGTTCTATCATTTTCTGAGAGATTTGCCAAAGTCTCACATTTGCACGTCATCTCTACTAGGCGAGGCCCCCTAGATGCTGATGAGTAAACAAGAGGCCTAGAAGAAAGTGCTCATCTGACTCGCAGAAATCAGCAGAAATTCGGGCTGGGGGTGCAGCTCAGTGGGGCTGCACCTGCCTTGGCAAGTGCAAAACCCTGTATTCCACCCCTGATACCAAGAAAAAAAGTGAGAAGTTTAGGGGGGGGTGTGGAAAATCAGAGAAGAAAAGAGATGGCTTTTTATTTTGTTCTTTTATCATGTAAGTGCAACCATCCAATATTTAAGCCTGTGACAGATAATAGAAAACAGGAAGATACATCTCTTACAAGTGGGAAAAGGACCAAGAGAAGGAGATGGAGGGAAGGAAACAAAAACATAAATAAGATACGCTGTGAGCAAGTACCAACTTCCCACAATGAATACAATCATCATCGATTGAAGCATACTAATAAAAATAAAAATTTTAAAAACAATAATTGCAAAAACACACTGACAAACTACCTGATGGGAAGGAGACAAAAGATTTCTAAAACAGGGGAATATTATTCTCTTTGAAGATGTTTGAGATTCTGTAACATAAACCCATCTTTCTAAGACGTTATTACAATATGAGGCACTTAAAACACAGAAGAGTGTTTTGCTCTGAGGAAGCCAAGGAGAGAGCTGAGTTGTTTGCTTCTCATACATGAGAGGCAGCACTTGCTGTGAGCACAGATCCAGCTCCCAGAACTGCAGGAAGCAGTGAGCACGTGCTGCGAGCTGGCACTGACTGGGCGCCCTACACCCATTCTCCCCTTGCATTGGCCTAGTACGCTGACATACTTCGGTTATTCAGAAATACAACAGTGGGACCACATGTGAACTAAACATAACAGTGGGGGACCAGCAAGAGAGGCAATGGCAAGATGTGTCTTTCTCCCCTTATTACTTACTCCCCTTACTTCTCTCCCACAAGAGAAGTTCTCTTTCAGAGAGTATGGGATGAATCGGGATTTTGGTATCTTCTCCAGAGATAAAAGGTTGAAAGAGCCCGGTTGGTATCCAGGTTACCTAACCTCGAAGCATGGCCGTCAGGTGACACTGATGATAAAGTGCCTAGAGACGTAGAAGGCAAGGGGATCAGTGTACTATCCAAGCTGTCTTTGTATCTTTCTGTCTCCCACACTGGGGTGGAGGGCCATGCATTTTTCAGTTAAACAACATTTCCCACCACCACCCTATGTTAAGCACAGTACAGTGGCTATAACAGACACTGAATAAACATGTGTGGCTGCCAGATTCTCTAAGTTTCTCAAACACAAGGACATTTAAGTGCTACTATTTATTTATTTACTGATGCTTAACAGATGACTGCAATACATAGTAGCTTAAAAAACAATTAATTAATAGGCTGGGGATTTAGCTCAATGGTCTCATCGTCTGCCTGGCAAGCGCAAGGTCCTGAGTTCAATTCCCAGTACTACATACCACAATCCTGGGCATGGTGGCTCATGTCTATAGTTCGAGTTTGAGTCTGCCTGGGCTACATCATGAGTTCAGAGCCAGTCTGAACTATAAAGCAAGACCCTGTCTCAAAAACAAACAAGTTAGTATCTGTGAAGATTTGAGAATGACCAAGCTAGATGACAGGGCTTCAGGTCTCCCATGAAGTTGCAATCAAGAAACCATCTGGGGTTTTGAGGGTGCAGCCCAAGGGGCCACCACTCACCTAGCACGTGTAAGGCTCTGGTCCCCAGCTCCACATACTCAAAACAGGTTTCAGCGGCAGCTGAAGTGTTCTGGCTGGAGATCAGACGCTCACCACTCTTCTAGAAGGCTTCTCACAAAGCGACAGCCACATTCTCCAGGGCAGTGAGACCAAAACAGAAGCCCACATTTCTTGCACTGTTTTCTCCCAAGAAACATTCAAGACAGCCTAACTTTTTAAAGTCATCCTTTGGCTAATAAAGAAGTCAAATTTTCTGTGGTTCAACATTTAAAAAGTGAGTTATTTTAAAATCATGTTATCTCTGATAGTATGACTTTCTTATAGTTCATTTTTATACAAAGTTAAGATAAAATTATTTGAATAAATGCTTTTATTAAGTGACATATTTTATAAATGGATGGAATTTCCCACTACAGAGATACCATCTTTTTAAAAATTGAGATTCATTTTGTTTTTCCTTTATTGAAAATTCAGTTTCCTCAGGCATTTTTTCACTTTCATTACACTCCTTTTCATCTTACATAATATTTTCCTAAGAGTTTCCCAGTCAATTACTTCTTCTTTTAAATAGTTCATATAAAGTATTTGGGAGTATTCATGTGAAAATGATGATTATTTTCATAATTGTGTCCTTCTTTGTAGGATCCAAATCTAAAAGAGAAATAATTGACATGTAAAGACCATTCAGAAAGATATGTTCCTATGTAAAATTTCACCTTACTGAGGTTTTATTTGTCTATCATAAAATCAGCACTGATGTGATTGATTAATTTATAAAACAGCAAATGAAGAAAAAGCTGCATTTATGTACATGAGAAGGGCAGAATGTTAACCTCCAATGTCCTCTCTCCATGGTTAAGGCTCGTTCCAGAAGCACAACTCTAAGAATTATCAGCTGAAGTGCTGGGCCTGAAGGTGCACATTTGTAGTCCTGGCACTCAGGAGACTGAAATAGGAAGATCTCCAGGACTTTGAGGCCAGCCTAGGCTATAAAGTGAATTTAAGGCTGACCTGGACAGCACAGTGAGTCCCTGTCTCCAAAACAAAATATTATTAGCTGATAAGATTGCTTTAAAAAATAGCAACTCTAGCTCTGAGTTTGAATAATATCCATTTCATAGGCAAAGGAGTCATGTAACTTGAAATGTTCCTCATGATGCATTTGTGCACATGTAAAACCTGCCTTGGTTCAGCTTCTAAATCTACAAGCTCCTGTGCTGCTCCTGTGCTGGACTGACTGTACTAACTCTGTGCCTCCCTACTGAATGGCCAGGTATTAGCTCGGGTTGACATGACCGAATGCAAAAGCTTGGACCCAGAACAAGTGAAGCCACTGTCTTTCTTCTCTTTGTTAGACAACTACTATATCCTGTGCTCTGCAACACGCGGTGGAAGATTTTGGTAAGGAATAGTAAAACGCTGTTCTATCCCGATAACTACTGCTTGCTTCGGCAGCACATATACTATATCTACAACTAGATACTAATGAAATGATAGAGAATATGCTTAAAAGATATAACAAGGAGCCCCTGGAAGGTTTTGTAAGAGAGAATAAATGTGCAGAAACAACTAATTAGCTGTTTAGTATATCCCTATAACATAATATTATGCAATCATTGAAATCATAAGTAAGAATACTTTACTGTGGGAGGAATTTCATAATATACTTAGATAAAAATAAGATCCACAAATGAAATAAATTTAAACCCATATATACACAAAGCTATGCAGCCTATCTATATATATCTATATATCTCTCTATATATCTATATCTATATCTATATCTATATTTATATATACCTATATAGATGCTGTGAGTTAGAGGCCAGCCTGAGCTGTATAGTAAGTTCAGGACCAGCCAGAACCACAGTGAGACTCTGACTCAAATAACAATAACCTATATAGATATAGATATAGATATATATACAAAGATAGGACTATTGTGTGATGCATAGATATGCACAGGACTGTGGTCAGGGATCCTTGTGATACCTTTGAGCATATCCTTGATGATTTCATTAATATCTAGTTGTGGATATAGCGAGCACTAGTTGGGACCCAGAAGAAAAGATTTACTGCAGAGAGAGATGTAGGAAGGACAGCTTCACGTGACCTCCAACACCGCTCCTTCAAGCTGGGGCAGTGCAGCAGGAGAGAGAGCAGGAGAGGAAACATAGTATAAGGAGGTGAAGTAACACCCAGAGCGTGGACGTCAGGCCCACATGCTCTGCATGAACGGCAGTGCCAGGCTGACTATGCACCAAGCCTGCAGGCCCATCCCACTGCCAGCTCAGTCCTTACTGGCTTATCTTAAAAAGACTGAAGTTTTTAAATTCTAGGATAAAAGTTAAAAGATAAAAAGTTCTAAGCAGAATTATACCTATAATCATTTGTTAATGGGTATATGATTTACAAAAGATGTGAATTGTAACATTAGCCACATAAAAGGGGGATGGAGAAGTTAAAGTACAAAATATTTGTATGAAGATAAAGTTGTCACCAGCTTAAATAGTTATATTGTATCTATGTCCCATGGCAGCTATCAACAAAAGAAAATGATAATAGATAAGGTATCAAATTACAGAAGAAGACAGCAAGAGAAGAAGAATGGAACAAAGGAAATACAAAACAATGAGAAGACAAAATTTTAAATGGCAATACAAAGTCTTTACCTATTAATAATTACTTCAAGGGCTGGGGATTTAGCTCAGTGGTTCCAGGGCCTGCCTTGCAAAGACAAGGTCCCTAGTTCAATCCCAGTAACCACATACAACACCCACCAGTAATCAGTACCACATTCCACAGTGCTGGGTGTGGTGGCTCACACCTGTAATCCCAGTAGAGGTAGGAGGATTGCTGTGAGTTAGAGGCCAGCCTGAGCTGTACAGTAAGTTCAGGGCCAGCCAGAACCACAGTGAGACTCTGACTCAAATAACAAAAACAAAACAAAAAAAGAAGAAAAGCAGAAAAGTACTGAAGATATAGTTTAGTACACACACACATACACACACACACACACACATGCCTGTCCTCATGCACAAATACAATGGAATACTATTTAGGGGAATTCTGTATTTGCAACCAGATAGATGAGCCTGGAAGACATTCAGCCACAGATGACCAATAGTGTATGATCTCACTTTTACATGGGCTCCAGAAAAAACTGAATTTATAGGGATGAAGAGTGGAAAAGTTGCCAGGAGCTGACTGGGAGGTCAAAGAATATGAAATACCAATAATACCAGATAATTAATTCTGGAAGTCTATGGTAAAGCACTATAGTCACAGTTCATAATACTGTGTTTGTGTATCTGAAACTGCGGAGAGAGTTCTTATATATTCTCACAGTTTTTAAATCAAGACAGAACTTTTACTTCTGCCTTTGGCATTTTTATTATTAAACTGAGTGGGAAAGCAGACCTAATCTTGGCCACATTTATTTTGGCTCAATCTGCACCTGTATATAGTCCAAAATATTGTATTTAGATTTGTCCACACTCTTATATATGAAGAATAAGGAATCAGAAAAAAGCTTGTTCTTCCCAGAATGCCTAGCTTCCATTTAAGAACTCATCTGAACTTGCAAAAGGAAGGAAGCATTGTATTTCACTTCCGTGCTCCTACTACAAATCCCACTGCTGCACCGGTGAGACGGTTATCACCGCGCTCTTCTAAGAACCAAAGCCTGAAACTATGCTAAGAGTAGGTGCTACTGTCTCCCTCCCCCGCCACCTTCCGAGGAGGGACTGGCGGTTCCCAGGGGCTGCGCATTTGGACCATAGCTCCCCTGCTGGCTGCTGACCACAGCATGGACTGAGAGTCCCGCCTCTCCACCATCGTGTCCCCTTCTCACCACAGCAGAAGCGAGTCTCGGAAGCAGAGGGCTCTCACATTCAAAAACTGCAATTTCTCTTTCTTGTAAACAGACACAAGCAAGACAAGGAGACTGGAGATGAGTCTTTTCCCCCAATGAAGCGAGATCTGGAAAACTCAAACAGCTAAGAGCTGGTAAAAACAGTGTAAGCATCAAATTATAATAATGTCTAGGACAATCCTGTGTTTGGTTTAGCAGGGAATTTTCCTATCATTGTCCAGCCATGTGGAAAAAGAGCATATATGCAAAATCATATGTTTAGATGCAAAGACATTTCTCAAATTATCTCTATGAAAAATCAAGCAAACTGGGTACAGTAGTTCATGGCTATAATCCCGGCTACTGGGTAGGCTGAGGCAGGAAGATCATAGGTTTGGGATCAGCCTAATCAATTTAGTGAGACCTTGCTTCAGAATTTAAAAAGGGCCAGGGATGTAACTTAGTACTTAATAGCTTCAATCCTCAGCATAATTAAATAAAAAAGGCAAAACAAAAACCAATATATTTTATATGGTAGAACATCTGTGATGTAAATAAATTATCATAATCCACAGTCTCATTTCTAACAGCACATTGGAGAGAATGTTTCAAGTTTCAAAGTCCAGATAACATTTCAGAAGGTCCTGATGAAGTGACTTGGGGTGAGTCCAGAAAATAACACTTTTTACAGTTTTCCAGGTAAATCTAATGTGTAGCATGTATTGAAAATACAGCAACCCATGCTGACAGATACTTCCTATTTGATAGATTATCACTGACTAGCCATATTATCCTAGTGAAGTTACTTCCTCTTTCTCAGCCTTAGCTTCCTAATCTATAAAATAAGGACAGAAAAGTGCAACAGCACACACCTGTGATCCCAGCACTTGGGAGGCTGAGGCAAGAGGACTGCAAATTCTGGTCCAAACTGGATAATTTGGCAATCTAACAATTTAGTAGGACCCTATGTCAAACTTAAAAATTGAAAAGGACCAGGGAGGTAGTTCAATGCAATGGCCCTACCAAGACAAAATAAAATAAAACAGGGATAACATGAGTATAGCCCAGTGAAGGTAAATGGAGGTGACCCAAAAAGAACCCAGAACAGGTGTGGGACACAAGAGTGTTCAAGTATTACTTATCATGGTAGGATGATGGGTGATCACAATGATGATGATGATGATGGTTATGATGATAATGATGGTGATGATGCTGAGATTTATTTTCCCTGAGGCTGAGGAAAGCAGCATGGAGACCATAACTTTTACCCCAGTAGGATTTCATAATCTTTATCACGTGTTCTCTTATTTAGAACAAACCTCTGAACCAAATACAACTTCTAGTTCATTTTGAGATAATATTTAGCATCCCGAGAGAGGGTGTGCTGGCTCACAACTCGCCTGCAACACAGAGGCACTTACCTGGGATTGAAACGAATCCTCCTGGGAACTTCTCTGTGGTCGATGACCACTTTCTGATTGTCTCTATAATTAATGGGGTCATCAGGGATCCTAAATTTGGCCATCTGAATTTCAGAATCACTTAGTTCAGCATGGGAAATTCTTGCATAACCCAGCCTGTAACAGAAAGGATGGGCTGTCAAGACTTTTCTGTCACATAAAATTCGGATGTGTAGAACAGGTGCTTAGTGTGCATGGCCCTGAGTTCAATGTCAGCACATCCACCTTCAACAATCTGATGCGATCTAGCAGATAGTGTCATCATTATTAAGCCAATTTCCCTTTCTAACTGGACTCTGTATACTGCAACTAAAATTAACTGGGCTTATTACTTCAAATATTACAAAAATACTGCTCCCATGATACAGTAAATGAAAAAAGACTATGCACCTAGATTTAATTAACTAAATATACTTAGCAACCTTACTTTACTTTTTTACACTAATGGATATTGTGTGTCTATATAAATTGCTTCTCGTGTAATTATGTTGTGAGTTAATAGCAAGATTTCTTCAGAATGACAGGCATATACACCAAAATTCTTTCTTATATTTAAGAATCCAAATAGCACATGCATATTTTCAGCCACATTTACAAATCTAAAATCAAAGATTTCATGTCTGGAGAAATTCCACATCCTATTCTGGCTCAAGACTTTCAGTTCTACAGGCAACTCAGAGTGTCTTATAGACTTTATCCAAATAAGTCTTCCTGAGGGACTTGTATGGAAACAGAGGGAACCACAGGAGCAAAGAATTCATTTATATGTATTTATATTTTGCTATTTCAGAAAAAAATTACATCAGTTTGAGTGATTCATTTATTCAAAGAAGTAAATACACACGAAGTGCCATGCAAGGCACTAAAGATAAGCAGCAAACAAGACAGAGTCCTGCTTTCACAGAGCTTCCGTTCTAGTCGGGAGGGCAAATTAAATAAGTACCTACATCTAAAATCTATCAGATGGTGAGAGATACAAGTACTGCAGAAGAAAAAGGAAGGAGGACAGACAGGGCTGGGTGGCAGAGATTGCTATGATATGTATAGAGGGCATTCAGGGAGTAACTTCTTAGTAATGTACTTTTGGAGCAAATTGTTGAATGAAGTAATGGGCAAAAGCCACATGGATACTGGAAAAGAATAGCACAGGAAAGGAATAGCAAATGCAAGGATCTGCTGTGGGCCTTGTGTGGAGATGTGGAAACCAACCCAACCCTGAGTGGAGATAAGAGTGTCAAGGAGAATGTAGGAAAAAAGTGAGCTTGGGACCGAGATGGGGGCAACTGATGAAAATCCTTCCTTGCAGACCATTGTGAAAACTTCAGCTTTTGTTTGAGGATGAGAGGAGAATCCACAAAAGGGGTTTGGAGCAGATACACTGTGGCTGCTGTGAGCGGCCTGCAAAGACAGGACTGAAGCACAAAAACCCATTAGAAGGCCTCTGCATCATTTAGGTGAGAGAGGAAGGGAGCTTCAGCTAGAGCGGTAGGAGGTGAAATACTTCAGTCAAGCCTCTCACTGCACACAAGAGAGGACCAGAAGCCAGGGCAGGCGGAGGCAGCCAGTCCGTCCACGTGCAGCAAGAGCTACCACTGAGCGTCAGAGGAGGCCGGAGCTGGCAGGCGAGTTCAGACACCTGCCTAACTGAAGAAGTTGTGTTTCCTTGTAATTCTAAATCATGACCTCTGATCAATCTAGGCTATTTATCCCCAAAATCTTGAAGATCATAGGTTAAGCCCACTTCAGAGACATCCTTTTTATGTATATTCCCCATATTTCCTTGAAGGAAAAGGATTTGACGATACAAATCTTTCACTAAAATAGGGAATTTTCCATCACCATCCAGTATGTATTTATTAAGTTCCTATAAGTGCAGGGCATGAACTAGGTGAGAGAGAAAGAGAGAGCTTTCTAGATCACTCAGCAAGAAGACAGGCATGTGCCATGCAGGGGAAGAGACCTCACAAGCACCAACCCTGCTGGCACCTTCGCCTTGGACTCCGCAGCCTCCAGACCAGGAAGAACACAAGCTTCTTCTGTCCTAGCCATCCACCCTCCTAAAGACAGGTAAGAAAGGGCTCAGAGCCCAGCAAATAGCTATCTATTAGAGGTGCTAGTTACTATAAATGTCTGTTTCTTGGTGAACAATTTGGAATTATACCTATTCAGTTTAAATTTTTAAAAATGCATTCTGATACTCCCCTTCAGAACAAGCACTTCTCCGCATGTTTACACAAATATAGTGTTTTTAGTCTGAGACACAGAGTACTTTACAAAATAACCCTTCGGCTTGTTCTCTCCTACCTCGATTGTTTGTCAACGCCAAAATAGCACTCAAACTACCTGTCCTGCAGGCATGAAGGCAGGACACGGGCCTTTTGGGGTTTTTTAATCACCAGTGTAACCGGAACAATCCTATAGCATCTCAAAGGCCTGCTGGGCCCACCTCAGCGAGCACATGAACCCGGAGGGCTGTTCAAGGACCAGTGGAGGTCATCACTTTACAGATACAGCCCTGAAGTCCAGATGAGGGTCCACAGCACCTTCCAAGTCCTGTTCCTTTCCCTCCTTTCCACCCTCTGCTCCCCCCCTCCCTCCCAGCCCACACATGTGCGCTGCCCTGCTGGCTTCACTGTTCCTCAGATAAGCAGCGTTCCTGCCTCAGGACTCAGATATCGCTCAATCTCTACCACCCATTCACATCTTGGCGCTGACGTCATCTCTCCGGGAAGACTTAGCCAATTCACTTCCTGCAACTGCAGCCACCTCCATAGTCTCAGTTTGTTCTTACACTCATCACCTTCTAAAGTTCTCCCTCATGCGGTTATTGACTGTGCTTGTTGTCTGTCAGTCCGTCTGTCCTGCAGGGCAGGGAGGTGCTGTCTTTTGCTATATTCCTGGTATCTGGCGTTCATCATGCTCAACTAACACTTGCTGAGTGACAAAGGAGCACAGAATTGGAGAACCTAACAGTTTGCCGTGACTCATGACCGAACAAGTCACGTCCTCACCGGCTGGGGGGCTGTTTGGAGGCTCTGAATCACCCCTACAAGGCGAGCACCACTGCTCAGAATACTGCGCCCAGGAGGGTAGCTGGACAGCTCCCGCAGGTCAGATGCCCCCGAACAGCTTCAGCGGTAACCGGAGGGGCCCGCGCGTCTCAGGGGAGGTCTGCAGCTGATCTCCACCCTGTGGGATCCGTCAGTGACCCTTGCTCGCCATCTGCTCCCCCTGACCCCCAGAGGCGCCTCCCTCACTCCACCTGCCGCGTTGGCTTCCTTGCTGTTCCGAGAACACTGAGTACGCTCCCCTCACGCCATGTACCCTGCTCCCTCTGGCAAGTGTCACCCAGGATCCGCAAACGCAGACATCCCGGCCCAAATAAATGTCATCCCACGCTCTGCTGTCCCTGCTTGGTTTGTTTTCTATCATACAGGGCCTGAGGCTCGAACTCGGGACCTTGCCCTGTGAGGCAGGCGCGGTGCCACTGAGCTACATGCCTGGCCCTCATTCTCTTCCTGATCTGTTCGTTCTCGTCTTCTGTCCCTGGCATGTAAGCTCCAAGATGAGCGAGGATTTTGTTTTGCTCCTATTGTCCTTCCATGGCTTAAACAATACCTGGTACATAATAAATGCTTGTGAAAAACAGCAAATGATTAATTCATCCTTTAGTTTTAAATCACTCCTTGCTTTATTTAAAGAAATACTACTTTCAAAATCAACTTGTACTGTTATATATGTGAATTCTGAGATTTTTCATCTGTATTACTTTGAATCATATACTATCTAAATGTTTATTACTCAGTATTAATATTTAGTAATATAATCATTTATAGTAATATTATGAACATTTTCATATGTAAATACTGAAATATTTATAAATATATACCCTTAGATATCATTTTCAATATAAGATATTATAAAAAATATAACTTACTGGC